>LOEQ01005344.1:159650-173084 GCA_001685075.1 Bramus lutescens
GATTACAGTTACAATATTTATGTCTATTTTATCTTTTATCATAACTAAGGAAAAACTATAATGACCAATTCTTCAACTCCATTAAGACTTCAGAAGGATATAATATTATGTAAGTAATTGATCTAATTGAGCATTTGTATAAATTAAATGAAGAAAAATACTATGCATTCATTTTGCATATGACAAAGGTGTCTATCCTCTTCCATTCTTTACTGAATCATGCATTGTGAACCCAACTCAAATTACCATATAAAGACAGATCTTTTAATCCTTTAGAATACAATTTTAAAAAGAGTGTCTTAAGCTGCCATGTTTGATAGATGTTTCAAATTTTAAAAAAAGTTTGTTACTGCTCAGATCACACATTTTGCCATTGATTACACCACCAAGCTTACCACTTACCAAGCATTTTGACATTATTGTTCTAAGTTTGGTCAGAATTTCCAAGCCACCATTCTCAATGGAAAAAAAAAATAAGAAAAAGGACCAGGACAAGAGAGAGAATGGCAAATTCTGACAAAGATACCACTGCAGCTTTGAAAAAAATCCATCCAGCATTTATTCCTTTCGTGGAAAGAAGTCTCCATCACATGCTTTTCTTCCTTCTCTCTTGCTTGTAATCCCTTAGGGTGTTTTGGAAATGCTCCTGTTTTAAATACAATTTCATATATCGAATGAGTACAAAGTAATTATCTGTTAACATGTGAAAAAAAATCTAGTACCTGGTTGTCTGATGTCTGAGAAATAACACTAGAAGGTCAATTTCTGTGACCAACTTGAACAAGCAGGAAGAGAAAGTCCCAGGAGTGAGGCTCACTTTAAGCTAAAATTCCCCTTCAAGCATTTCTTGTCTGCTGGGAAACACTTCTAAGGAATTCCCTTGTCTGTTGGGAAACACTTCTCAGGTACTCCCTTGTCTGTGAGAACACCTGAGATGACAACAAAGAGCAAGCAAGGCGCAATTTTCCTTCAAGAATTTTACACTTGGCAATGTGAACAATGTTAGAAAGAACACGAACTTGGTCAGGATCATTGTATATACAGAGGTCGGTGAGGTTTAAACACGGACTGGCTCCCATAGACTTGTGCGTTTTAACACCCAGTCCCCCAGTTGGTGGCACTGTTTTGTAAGTTTGTGGTGCCTGTAGGAAGTAGGTGGAGTCATCCTGGAGGAAGTAGGTCACTGTGGGCAGGCCGTGTGCTTTTATAGTTCACCCCACATTCTGTCAGTTCCACCAAGATGTGCAGAAGTGAAGTGACTCTGTTTGCATGGTCACCATGCCTTCTCCTCAGCGGTGGCCTGTATCCATTCAAGCTGTGAATCAAATAAACCCTTCTCCTAAAGGATTTTTTTAAAGCAACTTAAACGTTGCTTCTTGTCATGCATTTGGAAACAAAAATAAGAAAAATAATTAGTACAGAGATTTTATGAAATGTTAACTGGTTCCTTTATATTTGTATTCCCACCATTTTTTCCTCACAGAAACCTAGTTGATTGATCAGGTGTTTTGAACTGAGTTTTGAACTGAGTGCCACTACGATGAAAATTTACATCCCATAGAACAAAGCCAAAATATCCAGAACAGAACTTGTAAACTATTTGAAGCTAGGAAACAGAAACTATCACATCACCATAGCAATCTGAAAAATATTTTCTTCTTTCTAAAAACCATGGAATTTTATTCCCATAAACTTGTATTTCTTAAAAGAAACTGGATATTAAAGATATGTTAGTATATCTGAGAAGAAAGAGACCACTGAAGAACCACTTTCAAGTCCACCAAATATTCAGAGATAGTTCTATGCTTTTAATGCAGAAAAAACTTATGTATTTTTTAGTTCAAGTTTCATGGCTCACTAGATCTGTGTTATTTGTCCAATATATGATTGTTTAGGAAATTCCATTGTTTTATATTTTTATTGAGCAAAATAATTACCTGTTACTATGAAACAGACCATTCCACTCAGTGATCGTGTTCAGAAACAGTATTCAGGACAGATCTACCAAGGACCATGTCTCTACTCCATGCAGTATCATCTGGGTGCATGGGGCTACAGATAATTTGACATGTGGTACTTAAGCCCCCTGCAGGTGTACAGTTCCTATGCGGAGGTGGTGGCTATGGAGTGTCTACCTTGGTCCTTGTCTACACAAGACACTGTCACATGATACTGGAGTTTTCTGTTGGTGTAGGTGCCTTGCAACAAGAGCAAGTTCTCCTACAAGCTCTGTTAAGTGGGAGACCCAATACCATCTGCTACAGTGCCTTCTATCATCAGGCGTTTACCTACATACAAAAGGTAGAAAATACAGTCTAATTTCTCCATGGGAGAAATGACTGAGTTCCATAACAAGAAGAGTACCCAAGATGAAATATATTTACTAGGATCCTTATTGAAATCTACCACAGTGGTAAATACAGCACTAAGATTGAGTCCTAATTTTTTTATATATTTTCCAGGAAAAAAAAAGTGTTTATATCCCTTTATACAAAATTTTATAAATTTTAACCAAATTGTCAAAGAGCCAATACAGTAAAACGTAGCATTGGATTGAGTTTCTAACTCTGTATCTTGGGCTTTGAAGGTATTTTGAAGAGCTGCACAGTTCCTTTGGTGCACTATCAGGCCATCTGGAGAGTGGTTGAAGTGCTCTAGGTTGCCACGACCTGGAATTATGAACAAGCACTCACAGGGGACCTTGTTGGTGGGGAGAGGCGTGAAGTCTACCCTTGGCCTGGAGCAATGCTGAGCAGGAAAGTGTTTCTCTGGCGTGCGTGAAACACAAGCTACAATACAGCAAAGATAGTGTTAAATAGACGAGGATGATTTAATGAAAATAACTTATATACAAAAATCTGTTTGTCTAACATCTCTCCTTGTTGGGCCCTTTTGCATTTCAAGAAATAAGGGCAAATTTGATAACTTATTATGATTCATGTGAAGGCTTCTACCCACTTACGGACAGCCAACCCTCCTCTAATTATCAGGAAGCCTAGGTTTAGATCTGTGAGATGGTTCAGGGGATGAAGATGCTTGTTTCCGAAGCTGATGATCTGAATTTGCTGACCTAAGTTCAATTCCCAGAACCCACATAGTGAAAGGAAAGAATGAATGCCCACAAGTTATTCTCTGACTTCCAATACACACAAACACACATGCACACACACACACGTAAGCACACACACAAAATACGAAGTAAAAAAGACCCAAGTATACAAATTGGCAAGTTAACACTGCAATTATTAGTTTGCAGCCCAATGACCTCAATTCTGATCGAAGAACTCACATCTCAGACCAATTGGGAGAAATATAAATCTGGCTAAAACTTTCACCAAATGTTTCCAATGCTTCCCCAAATGTTGTGGCCAGCCTACAAAAAGAACTTCCTAGATGTTTGTCTTCCCACCAAAAGCTGTTGTTATCGTTCTCAGTGCCAAATATTCAAGAAAAATAAACCACCAAAATTATTTATAATTCTACAATTTACCAGCTCCAATATACTTAACATCACAAAGACTCAATTAAAAAAATCTGTTTACCTCCAAGTTTTATTTTGGCACTGATCTATTAAACAAAAACTGAGAAAAATCATTGAGATTTCCAAAAATTTTAAGTGTATTATTGAACTGTCAGTAAAACTGCCAGGCATATTTTTCTAATTTGTGGGAAAAAGAAAAAAAAAAGTGCAGTAACAGAGTTTGCATTCCTTCCCTTAAACTGTTGTGTAGTAATGCGGGGAGCGGGTGGCCAAGCCTACCGCAGAGAGTGGAGAGACTGAAGATTCCCGTTGAACATCAAGTGCTGCCCGTCTGCATCTAACCCCCAGCTACTATTTCTGCCATAACCCTTGCTACAGTAATAAAATCTGAGTTGGGCTGTCTGTTACCGTCAACAGAAACGTAGACCTAGAAGTTTACTTTGAACTCTGGAGACCAATTTTGGTCTTAAAAATGTGTTTCTGACTGTATGGGGAGAAAAACCCTTTCTAGTAAATGCTTATGTGCACAATCTCCAGTTTAAATAGCCAGGCGCAATTTACCAGTTGAAACATAACGCTGTTTTTCACCAAAGACAATAAGACAATTAAAGTAATTAATACCTATAAATATTTTAAATCGCCAGATTAAAGGTGACACTTAAATAAACAGGCCAGTATGTAGTGAGAATGTAGACCTGAAATACAGAAGCTTTGGGAAGTATGGAATCTCTAAGGATATTGCCATTTCGTCATTCTTTAGCTTGATAATTTCAGATTGGTATCTGTGCCTCTGGGACAAATTGAGGATGCAAGGTAATAGCCTTCAACCACATCGTTTTTAAAAATTTGAGAGTATGAAAATAGAAATGTAGAGGCAGTCTTAAATACCTTCCGTAGCTGTGCCTCTTGGGAAGCCCCTGAGGGATAGGCACGGTAAGGTACCAGCTTCCGCCGGAAGAGGGATGTGGTAGCTAATGAGGCTAGTAGCAGGGATTGGGTTCCCATGCACTGCAGGGATTCTAAAAGCCTCTGTTGGGAGGACTTCAGCGTTAGGGTAGCACATTTGCTACCTTAGGTTTACTGTGGGCCAAAAGTATGTGTACAGCTTCCTTGGGTCCTCTGCTTCAGGACTTCCCACAGAGCATCGGTCTATGTATCAGCTAGGGTTGGAGCTTCGTTTGAAGGCTCAAGAGAAGATACATCTGTTCCTGAGTCCATGAGTCATCCAAGGGA
Source organism: Bramus lutescens (assembly GCA_001685075.1). Classification (NCBI taxonomy): domain Eukaryota; kingdom Metazoa; phylum Chordata; class Mammalia; order Rodentia; family Cricetidae; genus Bramus; species Bramus lutescens. The sequence goes on from LOEQ01005344.1 coordinate 164,365, forward strand.
TCTGGTTCCTGGCCCGCTGTCTGTCAGCCTTATGGACTTAGTGTTCCACTGACCAAAAGCTATTCCAGATTCTCAAAAGATGGGCCTCTCCACATACATGGCTACGTCCAAGAATGCAAGCCAAGAAAATAAGTTTAACTGGAAAGATAAAAGTTGTGATATATTTACAGCAACAACATGAAAACAAAATACCGTAACCGTTGCTGTGTTCCATGGTCCAGAAGCAGTCCTAGCTAGGGTAACACAATTATGTGTAGAGCCAATGCCAGTTGGTAGGGGCTGGGGGGCTATCTTGTCTACCCATCTCAGAGTGGTTGTGACAGTGGGAGTAGAACTGGAGCAGGTGCCCCTTTTCTTTCCAGGAGATTGATTTCTGCATCCATTCCCAAGGTCTCAGCTCAATCTTGGCTGAGCAAAATAGAAGAGGTTTTACTTAGAAGGATTCTTTGAAAGTCCATAGGAGTGGCTCTCTCTGTCTCTGTCTCTGTCTCTCTGTCTCTGTCTCTCTCTGTCTCTCTCTNNNNCTCTCTCTCTCTCTCTCTCTCTCTCTCTCTCTCTCTCTCTCTCTCTCTCAAGAAAACACATAGCCATGATAGGAACATTTAGGTGCACCTTCTTCCCACATGCCAAACAGTATGGCTTTCCCATGACCAAGCATGTATTTGCTGAACTCACAGCAGAAGTTACAGCATTGCTTCTCCAAGAGGAAAATATGAGGAAGGCAGGGAGATCTGTCTGTCTGTCTGTCTCTCTTCCTCTTTCATCTCTCTCACACTATGTGTGTGTGTGTGTGTGCACGCACATGTGTTTGCTTCACTAAGAAGAAAGGAGAAGTGGAAAGTGAGAGGGAGCTTGCTTTGTGATTCTGTTCTTCTGGGAAAGAGAGTGTTAAACACTTCAGAACTTCTGACTTTGCTGCAGCTTTGTGCATGCTGGCCCTGGAATTAAATGATTATCCTTTTGAGGAATGTATATGGCCTGTTTAGCAATTCCTCTATGTTATTACCCTCCTTTATTCTTCTGACTCAATGAACAAATTTGCCAGAGGCTTTAACATTCTAATTTATATGCAAAAATAATAAGAAAAGCCAAATTTAAGCTAATTCTCCAAGTTGCACAGCAGAAGACTCGTGGGATGGTGTTTGGGGAAGGAGGGCTGTTAATCAGACCATGCCCAAAGATAGGTCTGGAACAATACTTATGCTATCCTCGCATTATTTTAAATGAGTAAGTGAGTATCAGCACATTAATTCTAAATTTAGAGGAGAATTTTCTGGCCACTGAAGTGTGCTCGTCTATCCATGCACATCCTGATATGCAAAGAGGCTGTAAGCATCGATGACTGTCAAGTCACAGTAGACTAAAGAAGAATAATGTAGCACACAAGACAGACAGGTGGAGGGAAAGCAAGAGAAATGTGACGGAACTGTTTTTAAAAATAAACCTCATCAGATTTGTCTGGGAAATAGACCCCAGGCACTGTTACAAAGCGCTCTCACATTTTCTTTCTTTTGAACAATGCACCTCAACACCTTTCTGGAAAGGAGGAAAAGCAACAGGAAAGCGTGATCTTGGGCTTTGCCTGCTGAATGGACCCTGCATTTTCCTTAGCAAATAGTTGTATAATGAGCTCACAATGGGCTGCTTTCCCTGAAACTCTACAGATGTGGGGACAGTATTTCAGTACCACCTTCCGTCTAATATTTATGGAAACAGGACAGACTAAAGGATGAAAATGTATAAACGTGATCACACACTTGTGCCTGTAGGCAAGACTCGACAACAGTTGCAAATACTGAAAATGAGATAAAATATGTTCTAAATTTATCTTATCAGCACCGTCTTTCAACACAGTGAGAATCATTTGACACTATCACATTGTTTTCCAGCAAGTTGAAACCGGCCTGAAGAGACACAAATTCATTCAGAAGCCACGGCTCAGATGTGGAATGAAGCCAAGTGAAAGTGGTCGTTCACCTGGGAACCGTATTCTGACTCACATTATGATGAGGTTGAAAAAAGGGACAATGTTCACATCAATTTACAAATCATACTTAAAAGACTTCAGATGTAAACTATATATTTTTCCAATTTCCATATATAAATTAATATGTGCCATCTGGGTTACATCTGGCAACATAAAAATGTTGTCTTATGAGCATTAAAGGTGTGAGAAGCATCAGGCATCTCCGAGTTGATTTGGCACATTTGCTCTCAAAGGATGAAATTATTTATGTGGTTAAGACTTAATCTAGACTGTAAGTCAAAGTTTAAGGATTCATTTCAAAACACACAACTTTATAAAAATATAGAGGGTTTACATTAGTATGATGAGATACACAGACCACATTCTACAACATGGAATTACAGACAGCGAAAGGGGATTTTAGAATATACAATCTGTGTTTGGATCTTTCAATCAAAAATGCATTGTGGTGGGGAAGGGGTTTAACTCAGTGGCATAATGCTTCTTTGGCACACATATCCTTGAGTATGAACCCCAGAAATGAAACAAAGGGAAAAATGTATTCCAACTAATTTAAAAATTTAATATAATATGATGTTCAGAAATTATGATTCTTCAAAACTGGAAAACCGGGATTTTTCTCTGTCTCTGGTTCTTTGTTCTTTGTCTTATAAGGTCAGAGCTAATTCTGTTGTTTGAATCTTAAATCTCACTCAAAGGCTCATGCTGTAAAAGATATTTATCCTCGAATAGGACTAAAAAGTGGTAAAGCCTTTAAGAAGTACAGTCTCTATTACCTTCTCCTCCAGCATCATGGGTCATTGCAGAGGAAAGTGCAGGAGACAAGGAAACGGTCATCTGGACACATCAGGGCATCTGCACATGGGAATTTATGGCAGCTGCGATAGCATGAACAGTACCCGTGTGAGCTCAAACTCAGACAAAGCCCAGCATGGAGAGGAAGGGTGGACACAGATTCCCACCCACACTCCAGAAACTATAGGTAAGAACTAATAACTTCTAGAAGAGTGAGTTAGTAGTCTTTAAAAAAATTCATTTTCCATAAAAAATAAAAAACATGGAAGAAATATGCCATTGATAGCCATACTCAGAGCAGTAGCATTTTATTATTTTTTTAGGAATTTTCAAATGTCACTACTAACTATAAATTTTGATCAACTAAATGACCTGGAAAAAGAATAAAACGAAAGGTATTGGGAAATAAAAGGATACACCCTCTGATAAGTTAACCATGTCCCAGTGGAGGGTCACATATTGAACATATGGGCAGCAAATATTGAATTCAGTGGTCTTTTTGAAAAAGGACATAAAATTGAGTGGCTGAGAAAAGGGAAGTTAGTTTAAGAGGAGTTGGGGTAAAGGGGTAAATATGATCAAAACAGGTTTGTGACATTCACAGAGAATTAATAAAAAATACATATTAACAACAGCAGCAGATACAGTCTGGTGGGAAATGTTTAGGTTAATTGATGGCATAGCATTATATGGGACTAAAGATTCTCCCTTCCCTCTTTCTTTCCCCGTGAAGGGCAGACAGTGAGTGGGCTTATGGTTGGTCTTGCCTGGGCCTGACGCCATGCCTAAAGTAATTGACTATGGATGGAAACCTCAGAACTCGAAGCAAATATAAACCTTTCTGCAGCACTGGGGACAGAAACCAAGACTTATGCACTCTGGGCAAGTGTCCGAACACTGATGCAGGTCGCAAATCCTTAACCTTTTTCTCTTCCTAAGTTTACTATCTTGGGCATTTGTTGAAGTAACAGACAATTGACTAACATATCAGCTGATATTTAATATATCATGAATATCGACTAGAAAGCTTCAATGTTAGCTGTTCCCTGTATATACTAACACCAAGTTTAAGAAAGGAATTTGACAGTCCACACTGTGGGACCCGTACTTGACTCTGCTTGGGTGACTGATAACCAGAGTCTAGATAGCTCAGAGACCTAGGGTAAAACCAAATACTGCTGCTCTAAAAAGAAAGAAACGTAATGATAAATGACTCCTAATGACTTTCTGCTATCATAAATCAGTACCTTATTCTGCCATCATCAGAGAGGCTTCCTCCCGCAGCAGATGGGAACAAATACAGAAGAGACAGAGAGGCCTTGGAACAAAGAGCTCTAAATGAAATGTCTCCCTCAAATCCCTGTGCTCGGAGTTCAAGGAAACCTGAAGAAGATGGGGCAGAGGGATCGAGAAAACAGAGAGGATGGAAGCCACCATGAAAACAAGGTCCTCTCAAACAAACGTGCAAAGCTCATGTGAGCTCGCAGAGACTGAAGTAACAATCACAAGGTTTGCATGGGTCTGAACTGAATCCTATGCAGATAGACTACAGCTTTCAGTTTAATCCTCTCATGGGACTCTTGAATACGTAAACAAGTGGGTCTCTGACTCTTGTGCCTTTTCTTGGGGCTTTTATTTTTCTGTTGGCTTGACTTGTCCAACTTCAGTACGATAGCTTTTTTTTAAAAATCTTATTATATTCTATTTTGCTACCCTTTTCAAAAAATAAATAAAATAAAAAGTGTTTCACATGCTGTCTTACTGTTACTTAGGAAACATTGTTAACAAAATTTGTTCTTAATTTTCCATTGCAATATGTTTGTTAAAAAGGTATTTCAGCTAAAAATGGACACATTTAAAGTAAGTAAGGTTTTTCTTTAATAAACACAATCAACAAATAAAATAAGAAACAAATAGTTTTTCAATTTAATATGTAAAGAAGGGTTGACACATGATGTTAAATCATACTTTTATCATAGTTAATTTAATTATGAATGGGATATGCTAGATTAGAGATGGAATCTCACAACTATGACTGCACTTTTCATTGGAAACATAATACAGAATTGGCAAAATTATGAGATAAGCAATATAAGATGCTTATAGAATATGTTCAGTTCCTCAATAAAAGAGAACAGAAAGAACAAAAATCTGCCTACTGGTATATGCCTTAATATCAGTGTTGAGATGCTACTATGGGTAGCCAGCTATGTGTTGTCAATGATAGGCAAAGATCAAAAGACAAGAGGCTGCAGAGCTGAGGAACCAAAGCTCCTGAGACTCCACAAATTGATGGATCTGTTGCATTTCTGGGGCCCTAGAAGGGTTCTCAGGACTGATGTGGGATTGCACTCTGTATGTTGTGAATATGTTCTATTACCATTGGTTAATTAAAAAGCTGCTTTGGTCTATGGCAGGGCAGAATATAGTCAGTCTGGAAGAGACAGTTAGAGAGACTAGGTGGAGTCAAAGAGATACAATGTAGCTGCCAAAGGAGAAGGACCTGGAAACTTTCCGGTAAGCCATAGCCTCGTGGCGGTACACAGATTAATAGAAATGAGTTAATTTAAGATGTACAAGTTAGTTAATAAGGAGCCTGAGCTAACAGACCAAACAGTGTTGTAATCAATATAGTTTCCGTGTGATTAGTCGGGCCTGGGCGGCTGGGAAACTGAAGTGCTATCTCCGTTTCCACAGGACAATGAAGAATATTAAGCCAAAGCACAAAGTCTCTCTTCACTTCTGCCACTTCCATTCTCTATATTAATATTGAGTCAGGTCAACACAATCATGGACGGAAATTCCAAAGGAGAACAAAGCAGAAGAAGGGAACCATGAAAGTTTGCAACAGCTGGGTGGAATGGTCGACGCAGTTGCCTTTGTGAAGGTAGTGTGTATGTAGGGTGAATATATGTCACACACTTTTGTTCTTTACTTTTGTCCTTTAGTGTCTTACCATGAGCTACTAGAAACTGAAGAAGGAACTGGGCTAGCTACTGAGAGTGTAACCCTAATTGGTATGTGCTGTGCACAAGACCAATTCGGCAGGAAAAGTAATACCCAATAATGGATCACCTTGACAACACAGCCAGAGTTCCCAAGGCCCTTTGAAGGCTTGCAGGACTGGGCCAAAATGATCACAATCTCAAATCTTTAACAGCCAAACTGCCTTAAAAACCTGCTATTAGCTGTGCCTTCAGGAAAGCTGTCTCCTAAGACAGAATCCCATGAACGAAATCCACACACCTAGTGAAGATGACCTCTTCAACAGACTGCAGTGTCTGCACTGTTAGGCATTATCTAAGTTGGTCTCCCACTGAGATTCCTGTTGCGCATGTTGCTTGGACCAATCTGACCTCATGTTCTTTCTGAAGTGTGTCAGATACGCTTGCTGTGTGCTGGGAATCTGGTCTCAATCAGGAGCAACTTACACCTTCAGTTCAATTTGGACTTCTCAGTGACACTTTACTCACCACCTTGTTTAAATTTAAACCTCTGAACAATGACGTCAGCAAGACATCACAGAACACAATCCCAGATTCCAGAGATCCCCACAGGAAGTCTATCAGACAACTATGTACATACAAAATAACTTGGAGGTAAAACCCCAAACTAGGGAATAAGGTAGATGCCCAAGTGGATCACAGAACCAAATAACAACCACTGTAAAAGAGTGGGAGAGGTAGACAGTCTGAGTCCTTCCTTTCCCAAGAGGCAGCCTGGTGATACAGGGAAGTTGCCCCAGGCCCTGTGGTTCTTTAGACAGTAAGGAGAATCCTCTAGCAACCTATGTGCTTCACGGGTAGCCACTCCTATCCTACCTCCTAGAGAACATTGGCGGAGTGCTAAGCCAGCTAGAGTTCACAGAACAAAATCAAAGAAACATAAACCTTTTGATGGTGGCTTTGTTTCTGCCAGTTACAATATCCAAGCAGGTAACATTCATGGGCGTAGCTTACCCAAAGAGCCAAATGTAATGTTTCTGGAAGAAGCGTAGTAGGAAGATTAGCCTAGCTCATGTTTCTAGGCATTCAGTTATCAGGAACAGAAAGCTAGATGAACCAGTTTATGTTTAAACAGCCTGGTACTGATATAGACAACTGCTATGAACCAGTTAAAATGTGTCTGAAACCGACATCAAGGAGATGGTGAGTCAGGTGATACTGGCTAACCCCAGGTGCTTGGAGAACTCAAATTACACGTGTAATGTAGTTTGCTTAACGGCACACCTGAAAACTCTAGAACAAAAAGAAGCAGACTCACCCAGGAGGACTAGAAGGCTGGAAATAAAGAAACTGAGAGCTGAAATCAGCAAAATAGAAACAAAGAAAACAATACAGAGAATCAATAAGACCCAGAGTTGGATCTTAGAGAAAATCAACAAAATAGACAAACCTTTATCCAAGCTAACCAAAAGTCAGAGAGAGAATATCCAAATTAACAAAATTAGAAGTGAAAAGGCAGACATAACAACAGACAAGGAGAAAATCCAGGGAATCATCAGGTCATATTTCAAAACCTGTACTTCACAAAATTGGAAAACTTAAAAGAAATGGACAATTTTCTGAATAAATATCATTTACTAAAATTAAATCAAGACCATATAAACAAATTAAATAGACCTATGACTGCTAAAAAAAAATGGAAACAGTCATCAAGTCTCCCAGCCAAAAAAAAAAAGCCCAGAACCAGATGGTTTCAGCTCAGAATTCTTCAAGATTTTCAAAGAACTAATACCAGTACTCAAATTGTTTCACACTAGAAACAGAAGAAATGTTGAGAAACTCATTTTATGAGGCTGCAATTAACCCTGATACCCAAACGACACAAAGACATTACTAAGAAAGAGAATTACAGACCAATCTCTATCATGAACATTGTTTCAAAATTACACAATAAAATACTGGGAAACCAAATCCAGGAACACATCAGAAATTCAGGGATGGTTCAACATACAAAAATCTGCTAATGCTATCCACTATATATACAAACTGAAAGACAAAACCACACGATCAACTTATTGGGTACTGAAAAAGCCTGAAACAAAATATAGCATCCCTTCAAGATAAAGGTTTTGGAGAGAGTAGGGATACAAGGAAAATACCTAAACATAATAAAGGCAATATACCGCAAGCCAACAGCCAACATAAAACTTAGTGGAGAGAAACTCAAAGTGATCCCACCGATATCAGGAACAAAACAAGGTTGTCCACTCTCTCCATATCTATTCAATATAGTACTTGGAATTCTAGCTAGAGCAAGACAACAAAAGGAGATCAAAAGGATACAAATAGGAAAAGAAGTCAAACTCTCACTACTTGCAGATGATATGATACCTTATATAAGTGACTCCAAAATTTCTACCAATGAACTTCTATAACTCATGAATACATTCAGTAATGTAGCAGGATACAAGATTAACTTTATACAGATGATAAATGGGCTGAGAAAGAAATCAGAGAAACATCATCCTTCACAATAGCCACACATAGCATAAAATATCTTAGAGTAACTCTAACCAAACAAGTGAAATACCTGTAAGACAAGAACTTTAAGTCACTGAAGAAAGAAATTGAAGAAGACACCAGAAAATAGAAAGATCCCCAATGCTCCTGGGGAGGTAGAATAATTAACATAGTAAAAATAATGCCCAGCAAAATTCTTCTCAGACTTCAAAAGAACAATACTCTATATGGAAAATCAAAAAACCCAGGATAGCCAAAACAATCCTCTACAACAAAGGAACTTCTGGGGGCTGCTGGGGTCCAGCCTCAGCAGAGAAGTGGGTCTTGAATCTGGGATGTCTGGAGAACAAAATGAGTACATGCACACAAGATTCTGATGCAAGCTGACAGCCTATTAGCTGCAGGGCAAGTTCTTCTTCCTCTTCTTCTTCTTCTTCTTCTTCTTTTTCTTCTTCTTCTTCTTCTTCTTCTTC
>LOEQ01005344.1:173125-215750 GCA_001685075.1 Bramus lutescens
TCTTCTTCTTCTTCTTCTTCTCCTCCTCCTCCTCCTCCTCCTCCTCCTCCTCTTATTCTTTCTTCCATGAGCGTCAAACCTCAGTCTATTATTGGAAATTTTACACAAAAAAAATCATTCTTTTTTCTTGCCACAGGTTAATCATTACCTGGGCACAGCAGTTCACAAGAAGTACAAAGATTCTTTGAAATCAGAACATCATCATTCATTATGACATTTTCTTGTTCTCAATTTCCATGCCAGTCACTATATTCTTAATTCTTAGCTGAGTTAATCATAAAACAACTTCTGAGGTTTTAACCTCAGCGGCTAACTACTTGCAGTTTACAGAGGCACAGTTCAGTGGGTTTTACTCCATTATCACACCTTTCCCATTGTTGTTCCTCACATTCCAATTTCAATTTATAAGTCTAGAGGCAGTCAGCCCTAAAAGCCCTAGGTTCCTCAGAAACTGTATTCATCATAGACAAATTCTTTTCTGTTTCAGTATAATTCTTTTGTCAAGTTTTATAATCAGGTAAAAAACAATTTCTGCATTTTTCCCCTGAGTTCAAACTTTACTACAGAGTTACAGTGATACAAACAGCCTGGTATTGGCAAAAAACACACAGGAGGGCCAATGGAATTGAACCAAAGACCACGATATCAATCCACACATCTACAAACACCGAAATTTTGACAAAGAAACAAAACATATAAAATGGAAAAAAAGAAATCATATTCAACAAATGGTGCTGGCATAACTGGATGTCAACATGTAGAAGAATGAAAATAGATTTATATCTATCACCATGAACAAAACTCAAGTCCAAATAGATCAAAGATCTCAACATAAAACCAATCACACTGAACTTCATAGAAGAGAATGTGGGAAGTACACTTGAACACATTAGCAGAGGAGACCACATCCTAAATACAAGCTCAGTAGCACAAACAGAGAGCAATAATTAAATGGGACCTCCTGAAACTGAGAAGACTCTGTAAAGCAAAGGACACTGTCAACAAGACAGAATGGCAGTCTACAGAATAGGAAAAGATCTTCGCCAACCTTACATTGGACAGATAGCTGATTTCCAAAATATACAAAGAATTCAAGAAATTGGTCTTCCAAAGAACAAATAATCCAATAAAAAATTGAAGTACAGACCTAAACAGAGAACTGTCCACAGATGGATCTAAAATGGCTGAAAGGCACTTAAGTAATTGCTCAATATCCTTAGCTATCAGAGAAATGTAATTCAAAACCACTCCAAGATTCCATCTTACCCTGTCAGAATGGCCAAGATCAAAAACATTAATGACAGCTTATGCTGGAGCGGTTGTGGAGTAAAGGGAACACTCCTGCATTGCTGGTGGGAGTTCATACTGGTACAGCTGCTTTGGAAATCAATATGGTGATTTCTCAGAAAATTAGGAAATAACCTATCTCAAGACCCAGCAATACCACTTTTGGGTATATACACAAGGATATGTGTTCAACTATGTTCATAGCAGCAATGGGATCACTAGTCAACAAATATTGACACAGAGATTTACTGTTAATTATGAAAGCTTGGCCTTTACTTAGACTTTTTTTCTAATTGATTATCATAATTTAATTATCTGGTCTCTCTTAATCCACATTCTATTATGTGGTTTTGTTACTTTCCTTGACCTATATGTTTGACTTGTTCTGTGTCCCAAAATCTTCTGGCTGGGGGCTCCAACTTTTTTCTTCCCAGAGTTCTCTCTGCCTGGAAATCCCACCTATACCTCTTGCCCAGCTATTGGTTGTTCAACTTTCTTTCACAACAATCACAGCAATACATCTTCACACAGTGTATAAATATCCCACAGAATTTTCCCTTTGTGACATCAGAGAGAAAACTCAAGGAGGTAACACTAAGTATAATATATTAGGTCCAAAAGCAAAACTATCACACAGTGTCAATCTTTATGTGTATCTAAAACAATTTAAATGAGAGACAAAGATTAGAATTGTGATTATCAGTATCTGGAACAAATGAAAAATAGAAACCTGTGAGCTAAATCAGAGATACTTTCAGTCAGAAAAGAGGAATGCTTGAAGATCCAGTGCGTTGTTTGTCTGCAGGCAACTTACTATACATTTCAAAACTGCTAGGAGTAAATCTAAAATATTTTCATTTATGAAATAAGCATGCGGAACAATAGACAAGTTATCTTGATTTAATCATTCTGTGTTGCATACCTATAACATCACTGGGAATCACATAAATATATACTATCATAATTTACAATAGCAAATTATCAGTATATAAACATCCAAGAAATAAAATGTACTACCTTCCAACTCTTACCTAGTTGATGATGTTAGAATTTTTTTATGAGTTGACAGGAATTGATAAACGTCATTCTGTACTGGAATATTTGAGAACTAGGTCTGCTTTTTCATTTTCTTATCTTCCTATTAAGATACTAGATGGCAAAGCCACGCATGATTGAGTCACACCATGGAAAGAGCTTGGTCACCTAAATGACCCCTTGAGGAAAAGCTGCTCACTAATCCTAATCCTCACTGGACTGTGTGATAGCCCCAAATGTTCCCAGGTGTGATCACATTAGCACTTTAATAAAAGCTAAGGTGTGGGGCTTGCCTTATCTTGGTCTTGGGGCAAGGGCAGGCACATTGGCAGCACAGTCACTGCACCTTGCTTCTTCTGCTGTGGACTCTAGCACTGTCCCATGAAATCCTCCTTTATTCTACACTTGAGGGCCAAAGTTATCCATGGTGATATTTTTATGATAACACAGAAAAGAGCTAGTCTCCTTCTCTGAAGAAATCAGTCTTTGTCTCCTCTTTCAAGTGTTTTTTGACATTTTGTGGTAGTTTGAAAGAAAATAGCCTCCAAAGGGAGTGTCACTACTAGGAGGTGTTGCCCTGTTAGAGAAAGTGTGTCACTGTGGGGGTGGCCTTTGAGGTCTTTTTCTCAAGCTTCCCTCAGTGTGACAGTCAGTCAACTTCCTGCTACCTTCTGGTCAAGATGTAGCAGTGATATTAGAAGAATTTTTTTGTGAAATTACAGCTTATAAAATCCCCAAATTAACTTATGCCCTTTCCCTCTGGAGTGTTCAGACAAGCCTCAGGGACATTTACATTGGCATCCTTTTCCCTCTGGAGTATTCAGACAAGCCTCAGGGACATTTACATTGGCATCCTTTTCTCCCTCTGGGCTGACCCTCCATCTATTAGACGCTCACTTCTTTAAAACTCCTCAGCAGTGGTATTAGAAATCTCCCATGATAATGTTTTCAAGTCTCTGGAAGCTTTAAACTGACTGTGGTGGTCATTGTCTTCAATGACTACATGTTTATCTAAGAAAATGTGTCTAAGAAAACGCTAAATGTATTTTATTCTAAGATGTTTGGAGTAGTAATTACCTACATTTCCCTGCATTCTTACATGTGGACTTCGTTGGGAAGTGTGTCTTCTCATTCAGGTTAGCAACTATGTCATCGCTGATCAAGCCTGAAGTTGACAAAAATTCTCTGAAGTTACAAGATATACATTTCCTCCACAAGAGTCTAAGAGACACATAGTAAATAAAAATAATAGTTTTTTAAAAAATAAAACTTTGTGTTTTTTGCATTCAAAATCCCTGTGCTCAGAACACTCTTCCATTGCTGGTGGGAATGCAAACATGTACAGCCACAGTGGAAGTCAATATGATAGTGGGAATCAATCAGAAAATTGGAAATCAATCTACCACTCTTGGACATATATCCAAAGGTCACTCTATCCTACCACAATGGCACTTGCTCAACTATGGTCACAGTAGCTTTATTCATAATAGCCAGAAATGGAAAAGGGCTAGATGTCCCTCAATTGAGAAATGGCTAAAGAAAATATGGTATATTTACACAATGAAACATTAATCAACAAATAAAAAAATTATGTGATGAAATTTGAAGATAAATAGATGGAACTAGAAAAGAAATAATCCTGAGAGAGGTAACCTAGACCCGAGACCCAGAAAGACAAACATGGTATGCACTCACTTGTAAGTAGATACTAGCTATTAAGCAAATGGTAATCATGCTACAATTCACAGATCCAGAGAAGTTATGTAACAAGGAGGGCTGGGGGTGTGGTGCCTGGATCTCCTTGAAAAGGGAAAACAACAGATTTTATGAGTGAACTATGGCTTGATGAGAATGACAGAGGAAGAAGATGCGAGGGTTGGGGGATAGACAACTGAAGTTGGGAGGCATTTGGGGGTTAGTTTTGGAAGCTGGTGCAGTGAAAACTTCTAGGAATCTATGAGGGTAATTCCAGTGAGGACTTCTAGCAATAAAGGTTATGGATTCTGAACTGGCCATCTTTTGTAGTCAAGTGAGACTGCCATTGGTGGAACTGAGCTGCATCGTTTGAATTGTTGGCCAGTGGAATCCCATAGAAATCATAAACAACCCACAATAATGCTAGGAGAGAAGCTTGCTCTCTAAAAACTGACAGCATGGCCCCATTGCTGAGGAAAATTCAACACCTCTCCTTGAAGTCTAGCTGGAGCCTGCATGGAGTCTTTACCCTTATGTTCTAATCTCCTGGGTGTTGGAAGGTACTCTACAGGAGAATGAAAGAAAGGGGGGAGGGAGGGAGGGAGGGAAGGAAAGGAAGGAAGGAAAGAAAGAAAGAAAGAAAGAAAGAAAGAAAGAAAGAAAATGGACATCAACCCAACCACAAAACCCTTAAGCTACAATCTGTCCTGCCTACTAGATGTGCTGGGGCAATGGTGGTGCTCAACTTATGGAAGAAGCCAGCCAATGTTTGCTTTAACTTGAGACCCACACTATGAGAGGGAGCCCATGCCCTACTGGCCAGGAACCAGAGACTGGATAGCCCAAAGACCTAGGGAAGAACCAAACACAACTGGCAACAATAATAATAATGAAATAATTCCTAATGATGTTCTACTATACTCATAGATTGTTACCTTGCCCTTATCATCAGAGAGGTTTCGTCAGGTGGCAGATGGGAACAGATGCAAAGACCCATCATTAGACATTGTGCCAAAAGAATCCAAACTGGAGATATCTATTGGACGTCACCCCTCGGAGATCAGGAACTCCATAGAAAAGGAGGATGAACGTTCTAGGAGTCAGAAGAGATGAAGGACCCTGGGAGAACAGGCCCCATTCAGCCGACTAAACAGGGTTCATATCTCACAGAGACTGAAGGGGCAAGCATGGGCCTGTGTGGATCTACACCAGGTTCTCTGAATATATGTTATGACTGTTGGCTTGGTGTTTTGTGGGATTCCTAACAGCGGGAGTGGGTGTATCTCTGACTCCTTTACCTGCTTTTAGGACTCTTTTCCTCTTACTGGGTTGCCTTGTCCAGCCTCAATCTGAGGGGGTGTTTGCCTTGTCTAATTGTATCTTGTTTTGCCATGTTTGCCTGTTGGCTGTAGGAGGCCTGCTCTTTTCCTAAGAGGAAAGGGAGGGGAAATAAATCTGGGGAGAGGGGAAGTGGAAGGAGGGCTGAGGGGAGTAAACTGTGGTTGGGATGTGCTGTATGAGAGAAGAATCTACTTTCAATAAAAATAATTAAATAAAAATAAAAAATAAAAAAACAAAATCCTTGTGCTCTGGACCCTTGAGGTTATATAGAAACAAGGAATTAGGATCATCTGCTGAGTGCCCAGGCTGTAGCAATGCCTTCCAATGCTAAATGAAACCAAATGTGACTCATATCGCTCGGTACAAAGGTTCAGCTACGATAGTAGGGATTTGCAATTCAGATGATGAATGCCGCTTGTATTTTGTGTTTGAGTTCGAATCTTTAGATTTGGAAAAAAGAAGGTAATATATGCTAAGTTCGTATATACAAGGAATACAGTATTGGTAACACTGATAAAAACACAGTGCATGTTACCCTAGTATTCTTATTAGATCATCTAAAGTCTTCCCACGTACTTTTGAAATAGAAAGTTAATTAAATATCAGTACTAGGGATTGTTCAAATTGTCTACATAATTAACCTAATTTTAAGGTTTGCTGACCTTATGAAATGGGATATAGTTCTTTCTTCTATAATGTAGAGAAATTGCCTCTCATTTTCTAAATACCTCAGATATGAAACTAAAACCCAGAAAGGTTATCCACTTGCTTGAGGATATCGCTCTGTGTACAGAATGAGAAAGAAATATGAAGAGGAAATTCATCCCAACCAAGAGCTATAGAAAGAATCACTGTCAATGGGGGGAAATTTATTTCTAATGTAACAAATAGTGCAAATAATGGTCGTCACGTGAAATTATATAAACTATACATATATATCACACACACACATATATACACACACACATATATACACACATATATATACACACACACACATACATACATACACATATATACACACACATACACACACATATATATACACACACACATACACACACATATATATACACACACACATATATACACACACATATATATACACACACATATATACACACACATACACACACACATATATATACACACACATACACACATACACACACATATATATACACACACATTCACACACACATACACACACATACACACATACATACATACACATATACACACACATATATATATACACACACATACACACACATATATACACACACACATACACACACATACACACACATACATACACACACATATATATACACACATACAAACACATACATACATACACATATATACACACACATACATACATACACATATATACACACACATACACACACACATATATACACACACACACATACATACACATCTTGCTGGTACTTAAAAAGTGGAATGATAAAGTTTGCGCAGGCTCAATTTTTCTCTTTTTCTCTTTCTCTACCTTTATCTCTCTTTCTGCAAATGCATATATAATATTAAGCACAAGAATATGAGAAGTTGATATATTAAAATGGATGAAACACCATATTATTTTTCTCTATTTTTAGAATGTTATTTTATTTGGACCACATTCAGAGGCCTTAGCAATTAAACTACCTTTAACAACAAAAACAAAATAAATAAAGGAGACAGCCAAATATACACACTAAAGTATTTTGAACATTCAGTTTGCAAGCACTAACGGCAGGAGCTGAGGGTACAAATCAGTAGGTAGAATGCTAGCCTAGCATTCACTGAATTGAATCCTTGGCACCATGGAAACTGCGTATGATGACATGTGCCTATAACCTCATCATTTGAGCAGTGGAGGTAGCAAGATCAAAACTTCAAGATCATCATTAGCTACCTATGCCAGCTAGGGATATAATACTTTGTGGGTGATTTGGTGAGACAGGACAGACTGGCAGGAAAATCTGGGGGAATGTGGGGTGGTGAACAAAGTCCCTTGCCCTGGAATCCAATGCAAGTACTTGACAGCAGTGAGGCAAAAATTCCAGCATAATTATCAACTGCTTATGGCCTACAAACTTGCAATTTTCTAGGGATCCTACCAGATTCTAATTTACAGGAAAGTCCATATACTAACTCCTTGTGCAACTCTGGTGGCTCCCGGCTTTGCCTCATCAGATTTAATTAGATCAAAGGAGGTTCTGGAGCTGCTCATGTAAGTCCCTTATCAAAAGACAAAAGAAAAAAGAATTTTTAAGCAACCTCTGGGAATATGACTTGAGAGTCATCAAAAGGGCATATGCTAAGACAATTAATTACTCCTCTCACTGAGGATTCCTTGCATGAGGGTGTGCCTTCCTTTCCTGACTTTCTCAGAAACCCACGCTTATACTCCCAGGCACGCCTTGCCTTCTTCTCAACTCTTGTGCTTAAATTTATATTAAAATTCTTCTAATAAGGTCTCCAACTCTGGACTCTGGTTTTGAGAGCTGAGTGAAGTCCCTAAAATTCTGAGGAACTCCTCCGTCTACTGATGGTAAGAATGTAGAGCTAAGTCGTTGTCCCCTCACTGGTGACACTGAGATTTATGATAACCTGTCTCAAACAAACAAACAAACAAGAAGAAAGATATTGATAAAGAACTAACTTACAACACCAGTTAACACTATGCTGAGAGCTATTTACCTGATGATTGGTATCAATGCACTTTAAAGGGTGGGGGAGAAGAGACTGAATGAAGCTAGTGAACTTTTTATACAAGTAAGATACAGAGCTAAAGTAG
Organism: Bramus lutescens; assembly: GCA_001685075.1. Lineage (NCBI taxonomy): Eukaryota > Metazoa > Chordata > Mammalia > Rodentia > Cricetidae > Bramus > Bramus lutescens. The sequence continues at coordinate 181,290 of LOEQ01005344.1, forward strand.
AATACAATTTTCTTTATTCCAAATCTTCTCTCTTACACACCATGTACACATATATGGTGTGTAAATTAGTTCCAAATTTATCTTCATCATAAGGGAACTCCATTGATGGACTTACCTAAATGTTTGTTAGGAGCCAAGGACTGCTTTATGGTGTTGCCACTTTACAATAAAGGACCTGAAAAAAAAAAAAAAAGCAGGAATCCATTTATTTGTGGACTAGAATCTCAACACCCAGAGGAAAGCAAGTTTCCATTAGAAAAACTTCCAAGGCCATACAGTCCTTAAGGATAGGAAGTTCTCCATCCAACAGTTTTCGACTGATCATCAAAGATTAATAGCAAAAGGGGGGCCACCAATTAAATAAGTAAGCCCTGAAAAGTGGAACCACCTTTAGACATGCAGACGATGTGCACTGACAGGACGGCTCCCTTTCTTTTTCCTGTACATGAGTGTGACATGTGTTCTATAAATGGTGTTAGAGAACAGGCTTGGGGTCATCAGGTGAAACCTAACCAGGCACAGCCCGAGCTTCCCGACTGTTTTCTCACAGAACCATTTGGGAAGCTTCCCAGACAATGTCTATAGTTCCAAAGTGTACCAGAGGAGGTGCGTGAATGTGGAGAAGAGCTCTGGTGAGTTCACCCTTCCCTCAGACAGGCGTCCTTTTTTGTAGAGCTCCATCTAGGCACCATGTGCTTGCTAACAGGGGAAATATGTAGAATTGCCACACAATTGCTGAACTCTAAGAGCTGATCCTTTGTATGTCCTTTCTTTTTTTTACTGAATTCTGTTTTGCAAGGTCAAATCATTACAAATATTAATATAATTTTACATTATATGTAATTATCATTATAAATAATATTACAAACATAAAGTGATCAATATGAAGAAAGATATGGCAGCCTGACATTTCAAGCAAGACAAAGCAGTACCACGCAGCATAAATGAACTGATTCTAGCACACCAACACGATGAGGAATTACACACAGCCAATCACACATTTCTGACAAGGGTTCAAGCGTCCTACATGCTGCTGTGCACTGAAAGTCTAAAGGATAGACCTTCAAGTGGACTAAACACTTGTACAAACACTACCTCACAGAGGCAAAGTTGCCAAGTTTCATTAGGTGCCTTCATTCACCCGTAGGTTTTGTTTATGTTCCCAGAGCATCTATGTGGCATGTCTTAGGCCAATATCCTTATTAGAAAATAGGGCATAACTTCAGGAACTGATTCAGTTTCCTTCTCTGCCCATAACTGGTAGCTTTTGACTTCCAACTGCATTCTCTCTCCCCCATCCACATGTCACACCACCCCCCATCACCATGAAATAGAATCTCTGAGCACATGAATGTCAAAACAATGTGCTAATGTGGAATCCAGCCACCCAAGTCTGCTCTGAGCATAGCTCTCACAAAATCCAATCTATTTTATCACTTTGTCTTTGCACTAGGTTTAGCAGCTTCATAATTCCACACCTCTGTCAACGAGACCCTCATTATGCAGGCTTCTAAACATTTTACTTGAGGAAAGAATAAACAACATATTTAGTCCTAATGAGGTGAGATAGTGCTTTTATATTTGCATTACTGTTTAATGATTGTGATGGCTCTGGCACTCTGAGCTGAGGGAGCCTGGCTTGATTGATGTGGTTTTGCAGCAAGCAGCTCTTGGAGACAGCCAGCCGCTTGCACAGTGCCTTGAGTCACATAGTTTGAAACTGCAGCTTTAGAACTATGATGAAAATGGTGTAGTGTCTTTACGCTTCCTAGAGAAGGTACACAGGATACATTGCCACTCATTTAGTTTGTGTTTCATCGTTAATACTGAAAAGGAAGTGTTCAGCAACCAATAGGATCCACCATAATAGTTTGCCCAGGATTTCTCTCCACCTCCCATTTGCTTCATGGTGGCTGTAAGACAGCAATTTTAATTGTTTTCTTTGACCTGTGTTCTTCCTAATTCTTCCTGCTTTGCCCAATGTTTCAAAGATCATTAACTTAAAAAGTACGTTGTGTCTTCTTGTGAAATAAAGGTATAAAGTCAGCAACTTTTGTTCTTCTTGGAGGGAAGTTGAAAACATGGACACTCTTACAAAATGACCACAGGTTGGGTCAAATTCAAAGGAAAAATGAATCCAAAGGAACCTTTGTGGCTAGTCAGGGCTAGATTTAAACCACAGCTGTGATACATGCTAGCTTTGTAGGCGTGAGCTACTAAATTAACTGAGTGCTCTAGCTCTTCACCTGTGAGTGGCTCGTTAAACTACTAACTCAAGTTCCAAAGAGTAAAAAGATTATGTTTACAAAATGTCGAGTTGTAGAGTCTGGTGTGTGTTATGTACTCAGTACCGATTTGCTCTGATTACTATTAAAACCTTTATGGCACAGAGAGCCAAGTGAACACACAGATGATTATCATGCATTGAAAATATAAGCCGTGCTAGAGTTGAGTCACAGACTAAAGGAATACATTTTCTTTTTCCGCCTTGAACTTTGAAAGCAAAGGACATTCTCTACTCAAACCTAAATTTTTACCGCAGGGATATCCCACGTTATTTCCATCTCAGTGGAGAAAGGCCCTGTTCCACTTTGAGAGGCAGATCTCAAACAAGTGAGACCGTGAACACGATGTAGCATGCTGAAGTCTCAGTCCCTAGGTCATGATATAAGCAATTCTAGCAGCTCTTTCTTATCCAAAAAAGAAACAATAGACGCAAACAGCATGGATTGACAATAAGGAGACCTGCAGGGTTCTTTCAACAGGTGACTTTCTACCTCTATTCAGGATACCAGGTGGGAATGTGTGTACCTGGATGTGAATATCAGCTTCTTCACTCACCATTGGAATAGATAAGCACTGCCCAGCACACTTGATACACCTACCCCAGGAATCCCAAGGGAGATGGCTTAGCAAACCCAAACACTTTAGATTTGCTGGGTTCTGTGCTCTACGGGGGAGGAAGAACCAAGACTTGTTTTATTAAACATCCAACTGAAGCCTAGTTGTAGCTTGATTTAAATAATGATTGCAGGTCTTATGAGCAATGTGTTTGTTTCTTTTTACAAATCTGTGTTGTATGATGTCAGCACAAGCATCATTAGGTCACCTCCTCAGAAGACAAAGCCTCTGGAGTACACCTTACACATTTGCAGATTTCGTTAGTTACACTTGTACAAAACAACTCCAAAGACATAATATATCTAAATATCATAGTAAGGTGCTAGAGATTATATAAAAGACAAACTTAGTAATTATTTGAGTTTCTGATTTTTATTTTTGTATCAGTGTTTGGCTCAAATCCAGGACCTTGGTCCTTGTTAACCAACACTCTTCCACTGGATAACATCCCAAGCCCTGAAATGTTTTAACTGCTACATGGATAAAATTGATTATGTTAGACTCAGTAAGATGTCAGACTCCTTGTTTCTAAAATAAAATACATTGTCCATTCATGTCTAATAAGAAATAAGTCAAAGTTCATCATCTGTCTAGACTCTCTTTGTTTTTGTTTATTTGTGAAATAGATATATTCTACTAGTTAATATGACAAAATAAACGAGGTTCATCAACACAACTAGCATTGAACACATTTTATAGCTGACTTTATCTTGGTTAGCCCATCTGTTCTATCTTTTCTTCAGATTTTTCTCCATAAACGTAAATTTTGGCAAGGTATTATAAAGCATATTCTGAGTTAATTTCTTAAACCACTTTGGAGATCATTATTGGAGAACTCTAAGAATTTCCTGTGTAATATTTCCTAACTTCAGAAATTCCAAGAGTATAGTTTAGTGTTGTAACTGGTTTAGCAGTAAGTTCCTTTGTTTGCAGATATTTATTGAGGCCCTTCCACATTCCAGGCACTGTGCTAGGGAGCGGGATACCGATGCATATCAAACAATGATGCTTATATATCACTAGGTGTGTCTACTCACAGGGCATTGGGACATCACACGCCCCTGGCAATGATGCTTATACACAGCTGGGTGTGTCTGCTCACAGGGCATCCTGGGATGTCACACGCCCCTGGCACGTGGTGCGAAGGGAAAGTGTTGTCATTAAGTGGGTATATGTCGACAGATGCCTGGGGCTGAAAGAAGAAACATGAAAGCTTTGAGCCCCCACCAAATTCTCACTGACAAAGAATGGCACATGTCCCTTGCTGTCCATAAATAACTGTTTATAGGTGAGATTTAAAGTTTTATGATTCCAAGGAAATGTCAAGTTTAATGTCTCGTATTACAGGATACACAGCAAATTGCTCCATTAAAACAAAGATTGGCTAGAGGTTTGAAGTTCTAAGAGTCTGTTTTCATGTTTTTATTATGTTTTGATATATAGCACTTATACCATGGTGAAAATAGGGCAAAGCAAACCTTTCCTAAGGAGAGAATTCAATAAAAATTTTGACACTCAAAGCTATAATTATGAAGGATTAAGTGGGTATTTGAGTCTGGGTGCTATGGAGAATTATTTTATTTGTGCTTAGTTAAATGCATGCAGTGTGTTGTGATTACAACCAACACAGTTGGCGTCTTTTGAGGTAGAAATGGGAATTGAAGGACCACTCCATTTGAATCTTAAATGTTTTCTAAGTTGGTGCCAATTGCCAAGTCCTAGTTAAAGAAAAGTCAAGAATAAAAGATCGCTAATGCTATGTTGTATTAAAAATGCAACTCAGATATTTGCTCATTTTATGGAAATTCACTTTTTTTCCTCCATAATGTTACCAAGTTGCAGTGGTAGAATCTGAGCTTCTTTAATAAAACATCATGTGTATAGTTACAAAGGCCCGTGGGACTGTAGATAAACCTTTCTGAGGAAGAATTCCTTCTAAGTCGTCTACCTCCTTCTATTCCCCCAAGGCTGCACTGTAGGAGCAGGGATTCCTGAGAGCAGAGTACCAGCACTGCTTTTAGGCAGACTGTTTTCCATCTTATCTATTAATGTTGATAAATAGAGATATTTACAGGTTTAGGGTCTTAGCTCTCCACCCTGATGCCCAGTCTTTTCATGTCTGTGGTTCCCTGACCTCTTTTGTTCTGTTTCCCAACAGTGCCTATCAAGGCTTATTTAAACACGTCAAGGTTTCAATGCACGTTTGAGATGCACAGTTTCATCCCTCCTTCTTTTCTAGGCGATTCTGAAAAGCACTGGGCCGATACACATGAATATCCCGTTGCATTTTGCTTTGTGTGGACATTAACCAAATGGTGAAAGGCTCATAGATAAGTGACAGGTTTCCATAGAAGTTAATGTAAAGTCTGTTTTCTACGGGCGAATAGAGTTGTAGAGGATAAATGGTGAGGAATCTACTGACATGCCAGGAGTCGGTAGCAATCTTCAGTACACTCAGTGCACCCGGATTATAGTTTCACTTGACTCTCTGAAGGCCTTCTATGCTTAGGAAAAGTGTCAGCCCGGGAAATGTTTTGAAAATCTGAACGTGATCCAGGTGTGGTGGATTATATCTATAAGCCTACCACGCAACGGGCTGAAGCAGGAGGATTGCCACAAGTTTGGAGCTAGCCTGGGCTACATAGTGGGCTCTGGCCTCCAGCCTCCAGCCTAAGATATAGAGGGAGGGAGGTCATTAACCAAAAACCAAAACAAACACAAAAGAAAGCAACAATAAGAAGGAGCCAGATGTGTTTTCCTATTGTTTTACATTAATACAAACCATAAAGTTTCAGACTTTATGTGGAACTGAGCACATAAAGACTATGCACAATTAAATGGTGTTTCCTTTTATTTCAGTTGCCTTTTGTATCTCCCTGCCATGCTGTGCCAACACTTTCCTGATATGCAGAGGGGGTTGGTGAGGGGGTGGCTAGCTATGTCTATAGTAACAATTGGTAGGAGTCAGGACTGGAGATGAAATGGAATATTCCTACTTCAGGCATTGCGTCTAACCCCAAACCACTGGAAAGTGTCATGATTTGAATCTTAACATCATTAAGTACAAACACCAGCAACAAGGGAAAAAAATGGATTGTTTTCACTGAGACAAGGATTCAGTGAATCTAGGGGAAGTGGGACCAGAGAGGCTAACATTATTAAGAGAGAGTGAGAATGTCTTCAGACATGTATTGATGTCACTAACATCACTTAGTATCTTAAACTGTAGCTACTGCTTATTACAAACAATGATAGTGTTTCACATCCATCACCTAACACACATAAAAATTAGAAATACAAGAGTTCTTTGAATGATCTCTCTGGAGTTAGAAGAGTAAGGTGACCAAAAAACAAAGTAAGTAATGAGGCACAAAAGTATCTAAGTTCTTGATCACTTAGTAGATCCTTCCAGAAAAGTGGGGGCTCCTTATTATTTGCTTCAGCGACTTTTAAACTGTCCTAATTCCTGGCCTCCATCTTACTTGCTCAGAATACATGAAAGGCCGTCTTCGGAACTATTTCATTCCAAGGTCTCTAAGCGACCCACAGGTGCACACAAAATTGGAAAGTCCTGCCAAAGTCCCCCAGTCTTAGAAGTCAAATTCCACTTTAAGGAAAAGCAGAGGCAAATTAGATTGAAGTTTTCAGATTAAATGTTAGAAAAAGATGTTAAATTTCTACTCATGGAAAATTATCTTTATCACATTTATCCATCCAATGACAACAACAAAATGCAATGGCATTTCCTTGTGTTTTAACAAATAAAGCTTGCTAGAAGGTCAGAGAGTAAAACAGCCCCACTGGTCAGCCTTACAGACCAAGCAATGGTAACACACACTTTAAACCCAGTAGCCACGCTAGTTTGCCATAAAAACCGGATGGTGCATGCCTCTCTTCCCAGTGGAGTACACCTTTAATCCCAGCCCTACAGAGGATTATAAAACTGGATGGCTCTCACTTTCAGTCTCAATCTCACTCCGAGATTCCTGGAAGCAGGATCACCATTTTTGGGCTGAAGCTGAGGTAAGAGCTAGTGGCTGGCTGTTGATTGGGGTTTCTGTCCAGCCTGGTCCTGCAGTCATTCAGTCCCAAAGAAACACACAGAGGTCTCCATTAATTACAAACTGGCCTATTAGCTCAAGCTTCTTATTAACTCTTATAACTTATATTAGCCCATACTTGGTTTTGTCTGTGTTAGCCATGTGGTTTGGTACCTTCTTCAGCGAGGCAGTCACATCTTGCTTGCTCTGTGTCTGGATTCCTCCATGTCTTGGTAATGACTGCAGATTGAGCTTTCCTCTTTCTAAATTCTCCCATTCTCATGGCCCTGCCCCCACTTCTTGCCTGGCTACTGGCCAATCAGCATTTTATTAGACAAGTACAAGAAACAAATCTCTACAGGGTAAAACCATTGTCCCGCAGCACTCCTCCCCCTAATTTTGTTTCAAAACAAGAACTCTGAATAAAATCTCTTTTAGTTTTCTTCCTGACCATTATCCATACAAATTGTAACCAACAATCTAAACAAAGCAAGGGGAGAGTAAACTCACCAGGAACTTAAATATGCTTATGCCTTCTTCTCTTCAAAGCCAAAAAAAATCTATCAAAGTTTATAAATTGGGTTTGATTAACTTAGAGCAGAGAATAGAAGGGAAAGGAAACTCACCTAAAGTCACTGGATTTTGCAAGTTAGCCAATGTATAGTCAAGACCTTAAAGTTTTCTTTTGCTGTAGATTTACCTAAAGGCTTTAGATTTTTATTGATATGTTCTCAAATATTATTTTAATGATACTTTATTCCACAAAACCATAACTACAGCTCTACCTTCAACAGCCGTCAAAATTTCCAAAGCAAGTGGTCTTAGGGGAGAGAGAGAGAGAGAGAGAGAGAGAGAGAGAGAGAGAGAGAGAGAAAGTTGTATCAAAAACAGATAAGCAATAACCAATGATAGATGAACACTTTTAGTCTGGGGAAGGAAAGTAATTGTCATCTGTCTCTGAAGATTAACAGGTACCCTTTCATTTATTTTGAAAACCCGGTGACCAGTTGTATAACTCCATCATCACATCTCCCTAAAAGTATTTGTGTTTTTGTGGACACAGTATGGGGCGTCTCAATCTTCCTGGCATCCCTCTTTAATTACACAGCAGGCTATTGCGTACTTCTCATCCACAGGCACCCCAACTATTACTACCATTGTGCAGTACACAGTATGAGGCCTCTCCATTGCTTCAAAATAGCTTTCTCAGAGAAATTTCCCCTGTAGACTAATGGTTTCACTACAGATTGCCCTCCTCAAGCGGAAACACAGTTTGGCTGTAAGGCATTTTCTTCTCTTTACCTAAGCCACAGTCCTTTCCTCTGCAGGGAAATCCAAGAAGAAAAAGCAAAACCCAAGAGAAACAGAATGTTGTAGTTTTATTATTAAAGGGTATCCTGTTCCTGTAAGGGAAGACTTAAAAGTGTGTTAATCTTTCATATACCAGAAATTCCAAATCATTTATTTTGTCATGATTTTTTTTCCCAACCTTTACTCCTTAAAAAGCCCTCATCTTATTGGGAAAACAAATGCTCTTCCAGGATTCATTTTATTCACACCTGACTCTATTTAACACTCCTGATGTTTGGACTCAAATCTGAGTCCTCCTCAGTTTTTCAAATCAAGAAATCATAGAAAGGAAACACTTCTTTAAAAAAGTAAGGAATAGTCTGACCTAAAAAAATAAGAAGCCATTTTCAAATTTTACTCAAATCAACAATGCAACAGGCTTACATTTATTATCAAAAGAGACCTTACCCTTTTAGAATAATGCAAAGTGATAACGTTTGGACCTTTTATTCATTTCTTTCCTTTTTACATTAGACCTCAACTCCTGGACCACAATAGCTGCAACTGTCCTGGATGATACAGCACATGCAGGACTTGGTCTCTGCCTTCAGAAATGCACATGTGCTGAAAGGAACAACAGACTCAGTAAAACAATGACATTAAAACAATGGGCCCATACAGAGCATGTGTACACTGTATGTGCATAGCTGGACCGCAGGAGAGTCTCTTTTCCACTTATTCACGATAGACAGCCCCGCCCTTCATCATGAATATAGTAAACCGGTGGCTGTAGATGGTAGCTGTCTTCCTTAAGCAGATACCACACTTGCCTTTCTAGGGAAGAAAGTTACCTTTCCTTAGGGAAGCACAAGGCGAAAAATATGGCTGCCACCATCCATCTCCAAGGGTCCCTGTGGGCCAGACATAAATAATAGCTCAATGCTGCCATCCTTCCTACCCAGGTGCATCACAATCAGGTACCGGTCAGCTCAGTTAGCATCCTGCCAGTGTTCCCCATAGGCTGGGAGAGGAGAATCTAATGGAATATCAATATTATTTTTAAAAGTAGGTAAGTTACCTTCAAACTTTTTTTCTAGATCACTCTCACTGTTATTTAGCACACACATTTCCATCAACTTGCCTCAGAAATTCCAGGTATTTCCTTTAGAAACAGGCTTTTAAATCTCTAAAATTCATATGAACATACAAATGGACTTCTGCTTTACAAATGGGCATTATCAGTAATAAGAAATTACTACTAATAATAACTCATTATCTTTGCATATTTTGTACTTTGCATTTATTTTTCCAATTTGCTTGTGTCTAAGGTTCTGGGATCATACAGATATCCTAATCTATATTTCCCTGGAGACAAAAATTATCATTTAATCAGAGCCACACAAGAAGCAAATGCTACTGCCCTTGCTCAGTCACTCGGTGTTCTGACTTGAGATTTCTACCTGATGTATAGTTATTGGTGAGAGGGCAGGTGTCCATTTTGTTCTGGGGAAGATGTCTGCATGTTTTTTAGTGCTTGAGATACTAAACCACAAAAGCAATCCTTCATGTTGTCTTATATTCGTCTAGCTGATGGCTATATTGCCAGAGTCACACGAGTTTTCCGATAATCTTCCCTTTTTATCCCAAGCCTTCTATTTGCCATTCAAAGAGCATTGTGCCAGGAAGAAGAGAAAAAAAATAACCCACAGGAAACCAACATTTAAATTCAAGACTGGAGCACGATTTGGATGAATTAAGGATGCCAAGTGGTATCTACTGATACCCCGGCTGTCACTCCATAACTTTCTCAGAATCTTGCTCCAGCAGTAGAAACAAGTGTCTGAGGTTAGCCAAAGCAGGACCAGGGATGATACAGAATGTCAGAGCTTTCAGTGCACGGGCAACAGCTTAGCTAGTACTTACGTTGGACTCCCATAAGACACATATGGAGCATTTAGCCTATGAATGAAGCATGTGTGATCTTCAGGGAGAGCTGGCCAAAGCGTTAAAGTGCATGGATTTTAGATAAGTCAGTGTGAACATGCGGCGCCGTGTGAACAAAATGTGATAGTGCCTATCAGAATGAGCCGATATCGTATTCCGACTTGACACATTTAGCAAAGCTTTCAGGGAAGGGTTTGCTGCTGATGGAATTGTGTTCACAATTGTTTTATTGTAGCTTGTTTCTGACTTTAAAACCAAGGACATGTCTTCTTCCCATCCAAAAAGACTTAAATAAATGCCATGTCCCTTAGTAGCTAGGTTTTAATTTTTTCTGCATTCTAAGGTAAAACTGCAGCCTATGGAATTCCTAGCCAAAATTAAAATTTATGTAGACAACATTTTCTTTATACTTCCAATCAAAAGTCCTAGACCTGACAGTTGATATTTGAGCTGTAAGAGCACACTGCCGAATGACAGTCCTTTGCTCGAATGAAATAAAGGGGGTATTGTGTGTTTGTGTTCAGTAGTACTTTTCTTCATATAAGCCTATTCAAACAAATGTTTATGATTGTGCTTTTTATTTATTTACCTGATAGTCTCAACCTGTCATTTATACATATAATTATCCACTGAATTTTTCAGTGGTCATTTTAAAGCCACAGTGCCTTAGAACTAAGTTCACTAAAAATAAAGATGTGGACCGAAGTACTGGGTTAGAAAAACATGATCAAAAGTAAATAAACGAGCAATGGATCGGATCACTACGTTGTGCAAATGAGAGAGAACCCGTGGAGGATGGTGCCTGGACCTGGCTGAGCTCTCAGGCCTCTCGTGCCTAAATCCCAGAAGACTTCTTGAGAATTTACAAGTCCCAGCAGAGAGGTCTCCTGTAAGAAGCGAGGGAGCATCTACATGTATGCTCGCCTCCCCTCAGTCAGAGGTCTGGCTTTGGAATATTTCCAGTTTGCAGTCTTCTGGGCCTCCTAGCCCAGCAACTGGGACAGAAGAAGCCATCACAGAAGGCCTAGGAATGTGAGGGTAGTTGCAGTTCAGCTGCGTGAACTGGAGCTGAAGTAGAGATGGTTGCTCTGTGGCTGTGGCGGGGATAGAAGACTGTGTAACACGGTTCCTGATACATGGGCGCTCCATGATTTATGAATGAGCTAGTTCCGAAAGTTCATTGGCAAGACTGTCAAATGAATATTCTGTTCTCGCATGAGCTATTTCTCTATATTCTCACTGATGCGGATATATAAAATGTTCTTGGGGTAACATTTGGAGGTCCATTTAACTCATGTAGATAAAAATATTAACATATTTGCAATTAAAATATGTATTGAAGAGATAGCAGAATACAAGCATAGCATATACTATATTAGATAAAGAAGCGATTTAAGACCTGAAGCTGTTTGGAAACCAGGAAACAATACCAACAGTCATATCAGGCTGGGCTCTGAAATTCACTTTTGCTAGCATATTGGTAATTAATATCAGATCAATATGGGCAGTGATAGAAGAAAGAAATCAGATGAAGATCATTATGCTGAGTATTGGTAAAGATGAAACTTTCCTTAATTGCTTTTTGCAATCCACCTGCAGCACAGTCCTGATCCTTCCCCATTGTCTGCTTACATGCACTGTTTTTACGCTGTTTCTTCTCTAATTGCAGTACCGAAGCCAGGCTGTACAAGTCAGTCTCACCAACATCTTCAGGCCAGAGCATTAGTAAGTAATGAATTCTTTATCTTTCCTTTCCTTATTCTGGAATCATTATTTGAATGTAAAGAAGAAAAGGGCATATATCATCTAAGTGAAGAGGAAAATGGTATACACCACCTAGGTATTATCCATGTATACCTGCATCTATAAATGGATATTCCACCTAGTTAGTACACATGTATACATAATCTATAAATCACATTTTTATAATTAGAGTACATCTATTTTATGGTGGCCAGATTTTATTGCATCTATTTTACTTTTATTTGTAGAATAAAAAATAAATAAATACAGTTGAAGTTCTTTTAAAATGATACTGAGAGTAGATTTTCTCAGGCACAGTTAACTTTAAAGGAAATCTACCACTTTAGCATTTTGACCTCATGTGTAATGAGTACATAATAAAAGCTATAATAAGTAATGAGACTGGTGCCATCAAAACTGGTAGAACAAAGAACTGATGTGGGACTCCCCTCTGTATGCTGTTAATATCGCTGGTTAATAAAGGAACTGCTTTGGGCCTATAGCAGGGCTATGGGGGAACAGAGCTAGGTGTGGGAAAACTAAACTGAATGCTGGGAGAAAGGAGGTGGAATTAGAGAGAAGCCATGGAGCCACCAGAGTCAGACATGCCTAAACTTTGCCAGTAAGCCACTGCCATGTGGCAATACACAGATTAATGGAGATGGGTTAAATTCAGATGTAACAGTTAGCCAATAAGAAGCTAAAGCTAATGGACCAAGAAGTGATTTAATTAATACAATTTCTGTGTGATTATTTCAGGGCTGAGCAGCTGGGAACTAACAAGTAGCCTCCTTCCTACAAATTGGAGCCAATGTGGAAAATTAAAATCTACTTAAAACCTAAGAGGGCTTGGGAAGGAATTCTAGACACACACAAAAAAAAAAAAAAACAGAGTTTAGCACAGTTTCTTCGTAGCCACAATTTTTTTCTAGATGGGCTTATAGCGAGTAAGGTACTGCTGGGCACAGTAAAAAAATGTACAATTTCTAAAAAAAAAAAAGGCTTCCCAGTTCACCACCACATATGGCTCTGGCTTTATTTGTGAGGTTCGGCTGTCAAGAATTTAAAGGGAGTTTGTGGATAGTGTTCTGCTAGTTACTTGACGGCAGCATAGGCCAACTGATTATCAGAGTTGAGGTGGTGAGGTTGGCTCCCACCTGGCAGTCTCAGGCACTAAAAGACTTCTACCATGTTGGACTAAGGAACAAGCAGGCAGGCCATATATATTCTAGTAATGCCCCAGCTTAAGTTTTAAGGAGCGCTTAGCATTTTATATCATGCAAACCCACATGGAAAAGATTAAAGTATTTATCCTACCCCATACCTGTAGCTCAGTGGTGGTCCAGATAGAACAGTAGTAGAGCTGTCAATGGGGGAGAGGAATAAAAGCTATTATTGCTACTAGATCTGCACTACTGAAACCACCTTTAAAGTAAAAGCAAAGCTTGTCATATAGTAATTCAAATCAACAACAAAACTGTGGCAAAAGCTAGACATTTGGGTAAGAAACTGCCCTTGTTTGACAGCTGACAGTATGCCATCCAAACTGATCAAGCAAGACACATAAAAAGGCAAAAACCAAGCTTTGCCAAGACTAGGTAGAAAAGTCTTCAAAATCTCCTGCTTCTCAAAAATATCTGCCAGTCTACTGGGCCTATAAGTTAAAGATGAATGCCCCAACATTACAAAAGCCTGAGGTGACTTTCCAGACAGCCAACTGTTTCTGTTATTTCTTAATTTTGGAAGTCATTTGCTCTGCACTTTCTTTTTGCTTGGGTAATATTATATGTTTCTCATGTCTTTGATTGGGTCAAAGATTAAACAATTACAGTTATGGTTCTCCCTAATCATAGTGAAAAGTAATTTAGATACCAAACTCTAGATTTTTCAAGAGAGGACAGCTTGTGGAGTACTTTTTCCAGTTTGCCAAACACATGAACTCGATATTGTAAAATTTAATTCTTACTTGATAACATTTTGTGTTGTATATTATTTTACCTTGCTAAAGTTAAACCCTTCCTTTTAATTAGACAAAAAGGGGGAAATGTGGAATATTCCTTTATACTGTGTGAATATATACCAATGTGATTGGGTTAATAAGGAAGCTAATTGGCCAACAGCTGGACAGATAGGGGTTAGATGGGACTTACAGACAAAAAAAAATCACAAAAAGAATAGGAGTCTGAGATCATGAGGAGATGTGGAGAGAAGGAGATAAACTTGTCATACTGAGAAAAGGTATTGAGTCATGTCACAGAGCATATAAATATGGGTTAATTTAAAATGTAAGAGCTAGCTAGTAACAAGACTGAACATTCATATTTAATAATAAGTATTTATGTGGTTATTTGGCTAATCTTGATTAATTGGTGTGATGCAAGCCAATGAGAAATCCATTCCTAAGGATGACAGTGAGGCTGCCCTCTGGTTTCTTCAAGCGTGTATACACATTTATACCTGCCTATATAATAATACACAGACATATGAACATAAGCACATACACATACACACACATACATTAAAAAGTGTTAAGGTAAATCTGAATGGTAATTACTAAGAAAATAATCAAATAATTTAGAAATAGGACTCAGAGTATGTAAGTAGAGACTGCACCTTCACTTCCTGGTTGCCCAGACTCGAATAATCACACAGAAACTATATTAATTACAACACTGTTTGATCAATGGCTTAGGAATAATTCTAGCTAGCTCTTATATCTTAAATTAACCGATTTTTATTAATCTGTGTTTTACCAGGAGGCTGTGGCTTACCAGTAAGTTTCTGGTACTTTTCTCCTTCAGCAGCTACATGGCATCTCTCTGACTCCATTTTCTTTCTCACAGCATTCAGTTTAGTTTTCCCACCTACCTATATTCTGCCCTGCTATAAGCCAAAGCAGCTTCTTTATTGACCAGTGGTAATCAAATATATTCATACCATGCAGAGGGGAATCCCACATCAAGGGTACTAGAACAGTTCTGGAAAAAATCTATTTAACATAAAAAAGTCATTAATGAATGAATTTTAGAACAAAATATATAGCATTTATAAATCTATTAGCAAAATGGCAATATTAAAGCTTCCTTATAAGTAATCATGGTAAATACAAAAAAAATGAGATGGTCCAAATAAGAGTAAGATAGTTATAGAACTGGCTTGAAGGAAAAATTCAATTATTTATAAATATCTTATTTATAAGAGACATGTGGTCATTTCAAAGAAAAATAAGTTTAAAGTGAACAAATTAAAAAAAATTTCTCACAAATCAAGGAAGTTACGTGGTTACAGTAAAACTGAGTAATATAGTTGTTATGACCTAAATCAAAGCCAAAGGTCACCAAGTAATCAATCACTAAAACTTCAATCCACCAGAAAGTAGAAAATTTAAAATCTGCATTTAGCCATCTTTCAAACTTCAAACCCATCTTCTTAATCAATGAGTACTTTTAAATCAGGCATTTAGTTTCTGCACCAAGTTTATTGAGTTCATTTGAAAGAAATGGGTGGGCACTATTCACAGAAGTATATGATTTATGATGACTGTATCAACCATAATACCCACTTCATAATTGATAACCTCTAATAAAATCTGCAACACTGAGTCTCCCATGCAATTTAAGAGCAATGGAAGTACCAATTTGATCATAGTTACTTTGATTCAAGACAATAGCAATCACACCCAACCTAAAATAAGCAGCCACATGACATCACCACTCACTGCCTGCCACAATGTGCTGCCTCCTCACATGCTATCATAAAAGCAGCAAGATCAATCAATCATCCATGGACAGACACTGTGAACCAAAAAGATCGTCCCTCCTTATAAGTTAGTTTATCTGAGATACTTTGTCATGGCATTAGGATGTTAACAATGTCCACAATAGACAACTTCATAGATACATGAAACAGAACATTGCTTGCCAAAGTCTGAGAGAAAAGCGGAACTGGCGCATGATTGCCAGTCGGCTTGGGGTCCTTCCAGGTCAATTTTTAAAAATTCTTAGTAATTCCAATAATGTTGGCTGCACAACATTCATTGGAAGTAAATAAATAAAAATAATCCAAGTACACACTTTGAAATGACTAATGACTTCCGTATTAAATAAGCTCTATCTCTCCACTGTCTCTCAACCTCTCAATGTCTCATTCTCTTGCTTCCTGTCCCTGATGCTGGTGATCACCTTGGTAACTTTCATCTTTTCAATACCACTGAACTGTAAATAAAGCATCTTTAGATTAATAGAGAAAATACAATTTAATTTAATTTTAAATTTTCATCAAGACTCAAATTGTATTTAGCTGCAATGTAATAAACATGAAATATTTGTAAGTAAACTAACAAATTATATAATCCTTAAATTTACAGCTAAAACATCTATCTGTTGTAGGGATGAAATTAGCGATAGGCCTCCATGAAAATCTCTCTCATGTTGCTGCTTGAAGAAAGAAAAAGAGGGCTCTGCTGTTAGTGCGGAAACTGGGATATTACTTTGAATTAAGTAAGTGTAAACATTTTCATCTCTAATCATTGGATTCTCAGAAATAATGGACTTTAACTATAGCTTCCAGTTATATTCATTTAAATTCAAATTTGTGGCTAAAATCAAAACTCTTTCAAGTGAATTAGATAGAAACACAAATTTATGTCTCTATCCATAGCACTGAAGGTAGAGCTCCTCGGGGTAATTAAATCCCTCAGCATTTGGAGGGATTCTAAGAATGCACTAATTGTTCCAAAGCTAGAAAGTTTCAGGCAATAAATCACAATCAGGGATGCTTCCTTGAGTATGATTACAACTCGCTTGAGCATAAATATGCTTTTTCTTAGGCTTCTGTTAGTGACATACCATACTCCTTTGAGCCTAACTCATTATGAAGGCATGGTACAGCCTTTTTTCAAGGTGTTTAGGAGGTGAAAGATGACATAATATCAATAGAATAAATACATCAAGTTGGTAGCGTCTAATAGTAACCATTTATTCAACACCATTGGTTCGTTCATTTGTTTGCATGACTAACTTACTTACCCACTGTTTTCTTCAACTGAATGCTTTAAACTAAAGTTTAAAATCTCCTGCTTTCAAGAAGACTGCAGCATTTCACAGGATAGAGATAATACAGTTGATGATAATTAAATGTCGCAAGTACAACACTACTCCTTGGTGACAATCCAGAGGTGTGACTCTTAACCTGGAGGACACAACATGGAAGGGTGCTACATTAGTTGCCTTTCTCATTACTGTGACAGAATGGGGTGTCTGACAAGCAACTGAATGATAAAAAGTTTGCTTCAGATCACAGCTTGAGGAAATACAATCTATCGTATTGGGAAGGTGTGGCAACAGCTAAGGCCACGGAGAAAGGAACACACAACTGGGACTCTTGGCATCCTTGGCATCCTAGTGCCTTGGCAGAACAAGAAACACAGATGAGTTGGGAGGAAAGGCTGAGATACAAGACTTCAGGGTCCATCTCTGTGATCTACTACTCCTAGGTCAAACCCATCTTTTAAAGAATCTATAGCCTAAAAAATTAGTGCCAACATCTAGGGACCTAATATTCAAATACATGAGCCTATAAGAGACATTGTACATTCAAATGATGACATTCTGTTCCTGGTCCCCATAGGTCATGGTCATCTCATAATGCAAATAGCGTTGTGTTGAACTTCGAAAATCCCGATAATCTCTGACAGTCCAAACACTGTTTAAAAGTTCTAGGCTGTTCTAAGATCCAAGGAATTGTTTTAACAGTGAGCCCATCTGAAATCGAAAGTAACTTACACGTTTCCATCCTACAGTAGAACAGGGTAAACATTCTCTTTCTGAAGGGGAGAAATTAGGGGGAAAAAGATCAGATCAAAGCAAAACCGAAACCTATGAGGGCAAATATCGTATATTACAGCTCCATGCCCAGTTGGGATGAGATTATGTGGGCTCCAACAGCGTTGCATGCCCCACATTTTTTGATGTATTGCCTGGGTACATGTGGTCTTTCTCTTGGATCAATTTCACTCATTGTCTATACCTTTTCTTTAAAAATATGCAATTTCACACTAGCTCCATCATCTGTGGCTCACATTGCAAGACAGATTTCACCTTGACAACTTTATATACCTCCAACTGGGGAGCTCTGCACTGGGAGCCCAAGCGTGCTCCATGTTCCCTGACCTTGATGCTTCTCTAAAATGTTAGTGAAAATCATTCACTCTTGTATACCGTACACCTTGTGTATCTGTAAAAACCAGTGTCATGTGGGTGATACCAAGCTGTGTTTCTAATTCAAGATGTAGACTGTCCCATTGAGCTACAGATGAAGTGCCTTCCATATGGCTTCGAGGATGAACCTAGGAAAACAGCTTTATAAGCAGCTGCTTGACAGTATGGTATCCTGAAAGTTCTATATTTTCAGACACTCTCAACTAAATTTGCATGGTTGTAGTCTGGCGCTCTGTGTCTTTCCTGCGATGTAGCTTTATACTGTCCCATGCAAATCCCAAGTTTTTTCTTTAATGGAGTTAATCTCTATAACAATTATAGCCATTTCATCAGAACTGGGAATTGTTCTCAACATTAATGGCTTCAAGCCCCTTCCTCACCAAACTGCATGTATTTCACGTCATTCTGCTCCCTGTCTACATCTGGTAAAGAGCAGTGACCATGCTACAGCTCGGATGTTGTGCAGCCTTGAAACTTCCTCCATTTAACGGCTTCTTCTGAGCTCAGCTTCACTCAGACACACTCACTTCAGCTTTCCAAGACACGAGCAGAACTCATCCACAGACACTGTCAGAAAGCAGTACTATGAATGAATTCTGGTTATACTCACAATGGAATCCATCTGAAACGTCATAAGCCTAGCTTGCACTATCTATAGTTTCCTCAGTAGTCTAGTTTTCCAAACCCCTTCCAGAATGGTCCATTAAGCTCTTAGAGAATTCTAGGGCTTTTCGACCTCATTGGTCGATCTCATTGGTCTACCTCATTGGTTAAGAATTGGTTACAAATTTTCCACATCCTCCCTGGCAGCCCATTTCAAAAACAACAAAGCCACATAGTTAAGTTCATTATATCAATGAGCCCTCTTCTCAGCATTAACTTTCCATATTAGTTTCTTTCCTCCTTGCTGTACCAAAGCATGTAATAGACTTAGGGGAAGAGGAGTTCGGTTTTGCTCACATTTAAGGTAAATCGATCATCATGGTAGAGAAAACATGGTGATCGAACACTAAGTTTCCCTCCTCACATCTCAAAGGACCAGGAATCAGAGAGTAAGGAATATTTACAGATAGTTGGTTTCCTCCTTTATTTCCTTTATGATTAGTCAGAACTCTATCCCATGTGATAATGCCGCCCACTTTCACTATGGACATGGTTTCTTCAGTTAAACCTTTCTGAGAGTTTCTCCTGAACATGCTTAAATGGGTTCCTCACTAGTGTTACAAATATCTCTTAGTCAGTTATCAAAGAATGCTACTTCCTAGAGAAGTAAAGATTATTTCTACGGATAAGATATGCAACTGGAGCGAAAGGAGAGTGGACATTTATTCTAGATATAAGACAAAGAATTAATGAAAAACAAGCAGGTAAGAAATAACCAAGAGTAAAGGTAAACCTCAAGATGTTTTACCTAGAAAGAGTCAGATCAAGGATGATTTTGCATGCCGTTTTAAGTAGTGTGGATCTTGCTTTGTTGGTAATGGAAAGTCATGGGATATTTTCAAGCACCAATAAAGCTTATATTAATTTATATTTCATAGAGCATAATTTGAAGGTGTCTGAAATTTCAAGGGATTTACAAAAATTATACTTCATAACTTGTATGACACATAATTAATTGAAAAGCTTAAAAAGTTGTAGGCTCTCTTAACAAAAAATAGGTGAGTTTTGGCATATTTGGACCTGGATTGAAATTGGTGAAGAATGGCACTTGTAAATCTAAGTGCTTTTCCGCAAAGAAACTTTTTCTAAAAGTCAGATGTAAATGTTGCACTTAGGGGAAGAAGTTAATCTTAAGGTTTGGGTTACCCACTGCCAAAAAATAATCTGTGTCTTCTGCAGATTATGTGACAGCTAAGATAAGGAACATTAAACCTTATAGATCATTTCCCAATACGCATCCCCCACAACATCTTTAGAATCCTCAGGTCTATAACAATCACATCTCCGAGATTTTATACCTGTTTAAAATGTATTCTATTGTAGTTTAAGGGTTAAATTTTAAAAAGAAAAAATCAAGTCACAGCAAAATTGAAGCAATATGAAGTATTTCTGTCTTCTTTTCCTCTTAGAGAGCTTTTATTGACTGTTAGATTGACCCTCAGTGTGGTCATGGCAGACACTGTCAATGCATTAAGGATAACACTGCACAACTGTTGGGCAAAGCCATCCAATGCTCTGCAGTAAATAGTGACTATTGATATGGCCAGAGAACAAAGCAGTAGAGTTGAATTGAAACTCAACAAAGAATAAACACACAGAGTCCTCTTTTTCCTCTCTTTGCAAACTTTGATCCCATAAATTGAAACAGTGTCCTATTGTCCTGAACAAAATCCCTCCTCTCTCAGAGGAAAACTCCATGAAAATTAATGTCCAGTAGCAAGAGTGCTTGTTTGAAGTAAAGAGTCTATTATAACTCCATTAGAAGGGAATCACCGGTGGCATCAAATTACGGTGGGAAACCCCGCCTTCCCGTGCACACATTGCTAAGACCCCGTAGAGAATCCATTAGTAGAACCCAGAGTCACACCAGCCTATAATTTTTCTTTGCCTTAGGAAAACAGTAGCCTGTAATTTTTCTTTGCCCAAGGTTTTAAAAGGGCTATCCCTGGCTGAGTCTTATGTATGCTGTTAGCCTCACGTTCAACTCAGATCCTAGATCATGTCTGTGTGCCTCCTGACAAAAGAAGATGCTATGTGCATATAGTCTTTCTTGCTTTATAACATATGTAGTGAGGAAGAAATACTTGTTGCCTGAGCTCTTTCTCCTGATTTTTCTATTATAAGCTTGACTTTAAGTGAATAAAGAAAATTCAAATATTTGGTCCTCATTTCATATAAATCATTTTTTTCTCAATAAAAGAAGTTTTATTTATTTTGAAAGCTTTATACTGATGGTATGGAAATTTAGCCCCAGTGAGTTAATGCAGGTTCTTTGTTGTAGTTGAAGCCATATGTGAATGACCATTGTATAATGTTCAAATACACTCTTATATTGATATTCTGACTGAAGCTGCCTTAAAAATAGGATCTGTTCAGTTATGAAAATAAAGATTAATTATCAGAGGAAGTCAAACATGGACTGTATTTACCCAAAGACACAATAATCCATCAGGAGCTTTTAAAGATTTATTTTTAATTTTATTTCTCTGTGTGTGTGTGCTCACAGAAGCCAGAAAACATGTCTCAGAAGAGTGGTAAGTACTCTGAACTTTTGAGGCATCTCTCCAGTCCATAAACCCTTAAATGTAGTAGGAGGTAAAAACGTCCCCCTCAAATGCTTAGTAGCTATACATAATAAAGGCAAAAGTTTTAACTCAGAAGTATAAAACTGTTCCCTCAAAATCAAAACTTGTTAAAATTTATGAGTTGGATCTCCTTTGAATATGCTGAGCATATTATGGATATTAGAACTGTTAGGCCTTTTTCTCAGAGCCCTGTAGTTAACTCTACATACCTACAAATGTGTACATAGATAAATATCACTGCATCACTTCATTTAAGTTTCAATTTAAACATAATCTGAAGAAAGATCATGCCCACTGTAAACAGCACACTACTCCATTCACCTGCCCCACCTCTTTACTTTGATTATTAAATATAGTTATAGCTCTGAGTACTCACATGATCCAGGCTTGACTCTTCATTGCCTTTCTCCCTACCTGAACATCTTCTTGAATGCAGCTACTATCTTTCTTCTCAGACGGACAGACAATCACGGTGATAGACAGCATTATGCAGTAGGTCCTTGAACAACACAATGGATTTCTTGACCTCATAGTAGAATATAGTCCACTGACTTCATGTTATGAAATTTGTCATCTCTGATTTGATGAAAGAAGTATGAGGTCTACAAGATGTCTTCCAATTTTCTTAAAACCCAGCTTAAAATATGAATAACATAATTCATAAGCTTTAGAATAAACTGGCTGCTTGGACAGAGACAACCAAAGAACGGCTTGGCATTCATTTGCTAATGCTGATTTTTGCTTTTTGTCAAACTAGCAACTCTTCTCTTTGAATTAAAGCCTTTAGTATACACTCCTGTACATTTCTTAAGGACAGTTTTATCACTTATTTTAGCTGGACAAGGTACATACATGTCTCCTTGTGAAGTACCTGTCCTGTGAAATTCCAAAGTGACTGCAAGAATCTCTAACATCCACCCTGAAAATCAAAGGGAACAACTTTTTATTCTTCCTTCTCCCAACCTCTCCCAAAAAGACTCTGTAATACATTCTAAGATTTCCCTCTAAAGAAGTCCCTGAGATTGTTTTCCTTGAATATTCTGATTGACAGCCTTCAAACTCTTCGATCACTCCACTTTTCTTCAGGTCCTCATGCTGATATAATTGTATTCTCCGGATTACATGTGTAGGAATAAAACCAATCTGCTTGCTTTTTCAGAATCCAAATGAACAGCTCATTACTGTTTATCAAGTATTCAGATTTACTACCAGATGTCCCTAGGTGTGTCTCATTTAGACACCATTTATCTGCTTAGTGGCATCGGAAACAAGAGGAGTCATGCACTTGGAATTTTAAATATATATACAATTCAACATCCAAATTAATTTGTGTTTTTGGCAATTGGCATGTGGTGTGTTTTCTAGCTTTTTTTTTTTAACAATATCTACTTCTGGTAGCAGAGTATCTAAAAATCCTTTATATAGAAGACTACTCATAACATCCTTGTGGGTATTCCTATTTCGATAATCTTTTCTGGAACCATTTCTTTGGCATAAAACACCTTCATGTATAATGTATGAGCATCTCAACAAAATACTTCAATTTCCGTCTTCCTGTCAATAATTTTACTTGCATGTATGCTATACCCTATTACAAATGTTTACACTTTTGCTTTAAATAATCAAATACAATGTAACAAAATTTCAAGACAGGACATCATCTGTTGTTTTCCAACATTTTTACCTCTCCAGGCCATTTTCTTCCTTTGTGTAGCTGTGAGTTTCTCTTTGAGATATTTTTCTTTCATCCTAGAACTTTCTTGAACATAATTTCTAGTGTAGGACTCTGGAGGGCATATTCAGTCAGCTTCTGTTATTCCAGAGATACCTAATTTTACTTTTACTTTGAAGGACAGTTTTGATAGGGAAAACTTCTTTCTTCCCAACTCTTTCAAGCTACCATCTCTGTTGTCTTATGGCTCGTGTTACACGTAATGGGAAGTCATTCAACTTCCCCCATTCCTGCATGTGTGTAATGCTCTCTGAGGACTTTCTCCACACCACAGGCAATTAACTCTCCTACTTGTTATTCCTGAATGGAATTTCGTTTACACACACTCAGATTCTGACTCACTGATCTTCTTGGGTGTGTTGCTATATGTGTTTCTGTGAGCAGGCTTATTTTAAATTCCTTTAATATTCATTCTATCACTCTCCAAAATAGCTCAGGTGCTGTAATCCACAGGATTTTTTCTCAAACCAAATAACATTCTATGTATTTTTAATATATTGTTAAACATGAAGAAGTACAACATGAACATGACTTGTGAAAACATCATGTGTGAACTTTAGGAAACGTGAGATAGAAAGTACACACACACACACACACACACGAAATGCATTGTAACTAGACAACAATGCCACTCTTGTACACAACAGACTAACAAACAAACGTGCCAAACCAGAAATAGGTTTTCTCCTTTAAAACTGTTGGCCAGTGAGATCTCATCATCCCCAAACATTTCAGGCTATTGCCAATGTTTTCAGTTGTCCTGTAGAACTTGATAGTAAACCCTATTGCTGAAGACAACACGCGCTTGCTTCACAGAGCACGAAAGTACTAATGTGGTACTGGCCACCTTTCACAGTGCTGCACGGTGCTGTCTGAACACTACGGGAGGAGAGAAGTCAGCATCAATCCTTACCCAGCTGGAATCTCGAGCTGCAATCATGGTACCCACTACTGCTCAAACATAACGGAAGTAACTAACTGTTTCCTGATTGAATTGAAATTCTATTCTCAAAAGTAGTTCCCAGATCGGGTACCATTACTGGGCCAAGAACCTATGGCTAGACATATCATAGGACATGGGGAGAAGCTACTGCTGTTATTTTACTAGATGGGCATAGTATTTGACTGTCTCCCACGCTACTTACTATTCTACTCATTGATTAATGCATCTCGCAGCCCTCATCAATGAACCTTCTGCTTGTAGTAGATGGTGATTAACAGAGAGACTTAAAACTGACCAAGGCCCAGAGAAAGGAGATTGCTGAATGGTAAGCCATAAATAGGACATCTACCCTGTACTCCCTTCTCCCAAGGCTCAGGAAACATTACAGAACAGAAACAGAAGAGCCAGAGGCTATGATAAATAGAAGAGAGTAAGTGTTACAGCTCTGAGATGAAATGTATCATGGCAATGGGGAGTCAAGGAATAACACAAAGTCACACTGCACAACACACCTCACGAGAGGTTAACTGAGAAAGACACGAGAGGGTGGCTACCTCAGCTTGGGCAAGAAGCAACAGGGAGCTGAGAGGCAGGCAGGCTTTATATAGGGTTGCTAAGGGTAGGGAGCTTTTCAGGGCAGCCTGGGATTGGTGGAATTTTGTAGCCTGATCTTTGGTGGGATTTTTGAGTTCAGGGATTGGTGGACTTCTGTGTCTTGGATTTTTTTTCTCTATGGTGGAGCTTGGCCACATGCATCTCAAGGGGCTGGGAACAGCCTCTAGAAGCAGCCAAAGAGCTCTTGGCAGGTGATAGCTGCCAAGAGAAAGGATCTGTTGTCGTTATGAGTGCCTTCCCTTGCCACACTCCAGTGCAGGACAACATATCCAAGAACATATGGGAAGTGCAAACTGGACTGAATGGATGGGGGTAGCGCGGAAGAGGCAGACAGTTGTGTGCATAGGGCATGTGGGGGAGTAGACCTGAGAAGAGTTGGAGAGGGGTCAATACGCTCAAAACATGTTTTATGAAATTCTCAGATAATATATTTTAAAAGGGAATTAAAATCAATGAGTAGACTATAGAGTTTCTGGCCTTCTATATTAAAAAATTCTATTGATCCTCAATTTCTACCATTTCTGAGTATTTCTGCTGATGGACTTGTCTTATGATTATGGGTTTATTATTCTAGTTTTCACATTTACATTGATTTTTATCAGATGATAGCCATTTCAATATTACATTATTGTGTGCTCTGATTTTATTGTCTACTTTGAAAGAACACTGAATTTTATTCTGGAAGTCAATATTATTATTGTTGTTATTTGAGCACCATGGTGATTTTTTTAAGGCTTGTTCATCAGTCTTCTGTGACTTGTTTTGAATGACCTTTATTTCCCAATCAGTTTGGTATCACTCCTAAAGTATACCGTCCCAAATCTCTTCTGCTTGTTCCAGGTACTTGCTTCATTGTTAACCCATTTCAGATAGCCCTGCGTTCAAGTTTCCCAACCCACAGTAATCCCTGTTGTCAATGGCATTCTTTTATAGTTTATACTCTACATAATTGTCTTTTTTTAACCTTTTCGTTTATTCTTTGGGTTTTTATACATACATATTAATCCCATTCATTTCCTTGTCTTTTCATATCTACCATCTGCCCTTCCAATTGCCCCACCCCCCAAAATTAAAATAAAATAAAATTTAAAAGAAAAAAAAGAAAAGAAAGGAAAAAAATCTCATCATGGAAGCTGCAGTGTGACGCAGTGAGCCACACAGTAAACCCTTTTTATCCATATCTTTACTTGCAAGTGTTCTTTGCAAAGAATCATTGGTCTGGTTGGAGGCCTCTGGTTTCTACTACACTATTCATGCTGGGACCTCATTGGGACTCTTCTTATTATCCCATTGTTATCCTATTGTGGTCCTGTGTCTTGGAGATCCTTCAGCTTTGGGTCTTCAGGGCTGACCCCTTCACATGCTCCCATAGATTGTAGATGGGGTGGATGTGGGGGTGGGCCAACTCATAACCCTGGTTCTGGGCCTGGATAGATCCAGGGTTGGTCAGCCTGCCAGCTCTCCCCACCTGCCTTAGCAGTGAGTTGGGGGGGGCATCTATCCCCTGCACATACCACTGTATGGCTGATGAGGGTCAGGGCCACATCTCCCATGCTCACATTCTCGGGCAGTTCACCAACACCCTTCTCATTAGGGTCGACTCTGCTGCACTGCCCAGACAGGTACAGGGCCTTTCCCGGAGTGTTGCAGCTGGTAAAGGAGAGGGTCAGCTGGATGCAGTAGGGATCAGGTGGGAGGGCATCTTTCTCCTGCTTCTACCACCACACTGCTGTTGAGGGAGGCAGTACCAGCTGTATTCCTTCCGTGCCCTCCAGGTTGGGTCACTTGCAACTGTGTCTATAGGGTCAACTCTCTGTGCTACTTGGGTGAGGCGCAGGGTCCATTCACCCGGGTGCTGCCGCTGGTGAGGGTTTGGATCAGGTCCCTGAGCTGTTGCAGGTGGCGAGGAATGGGGGATGAGGGCATCTTTTCTTCACCCATCCTACCCCGTGGCATATAATGTGGGGAACCTGCTCTCCCGTTCTCATGACCTCAGAGCCATCTCACTCATGCCCCTACGAACAGGGTCAGCTCTATTTTGCTGAGTGCTTCAGCCAGTGAAGGGCTGGACCAGTTCTCCCTAGTGTTGCAGTCAGTGAGGGGCGGGGCCAGCTCTGTAAAGTCCTAGTCTCTCTGCCTTTGGTGATATCAGGAGCCATGGACTTCAACAGAGACTGCAGCTACCTCAGAGCCATGAGCTAAGACATGGGCCCCAGCAGCAGTCCAGGCCCAGACATCACCATGGTCCAGGATGGCAACCAAAGCGTCCACCTCAGTCTGTCGCTCATCTCTTCAGCTCTTCAGTTAGGCATCTTTCGAGAGAACACGAAGCATTCTGTCTCTCTCTCTCCCACACCACCCCATTCACTGGCTCACTATACTAGTTCCTGTCTGCCTGGTTGCTGCAGGTTACAGGTGGGCCTGTGCTTTCTCCGTGGAGCCTAGGGCAGACCTCCCCAGGTCTGCGTGTGGGTCTCCTTGACATGCCCAGGCTGTCACGGTGCTGGTTGATGTGGTGGTGGTGCTGGAGTCCTCTTGTCTCTCACTAGAAAGCTGTGTTTGGTTGAGCCCCACCTGCACCAGCCACATGGCATGGGGGCAGAGCTGCTGTTGGACTCCCCTATTGGGTGAGAAAGTCAGGAGTTGCTCTTTACCAAGGTTTCTCTTTGTCTATCCTCACTGATATCAATACAGTAAATACAACCAATGACCCAGTCCAGTATATCCACAGCAAATAATTTAGTAACACGCAAAATCCTTCTGAATTTTTGTGTGTCTTTATTGACATAACTTTGTTTCAATTTATACTCTGTAATAATAAGTTCTTATTATTGTAAATAATGCATTTTTTAAAAATACAAGTATGCTTTCTAAAGCCAATTTTTGAGAAGATGTTCATACTGTACTACCTAAGAAAATTCTAACAATCATAAAGTATGAAAGTATATCTTCTATCGACTGTCATTACACTGATATAATGGATCTATCATTTTGTCACTTGTGAGTGAAATTCGTATACAGCAACAATGGTTTCCACTCTATAGATAACTCACTAAAGGCCTGTTATAAGACACCAGACAATTCCAAAAAAAAATAAAATAAAATCAAGGACTAAAAGATACAAAGATTCTCTATTCTCAAATGCAATTCACCCCAAGAACTAAGTCCCTCTTAACCATAGCTCTGTTGCCAGGAGAGAGGCTCCTCAGCTTCTCCTGTAGAGCCAACATTGAGATAATATCTCAAGGGCAGGCTCATGGTGATGCCTCTTGGCTATTCAGGAGACTCTGGGAATCAACGTAAGATAGTACGGTGTATAGACATTTCATGTTGAATAGTGAAGGATAAATGATAACAAAAAATAATTGCACACACCAATGTGTTTGTCCACCCAGTAAACAAGTTATCTTAATAATGCAAGTCAGGGGGAACAATTACAAAGAGGGGGAAAATAAAAGATTTTGCATAAACCTTCTCTAGAGAAAGATAATTGGAGCAACTAGCCAAAGCACTATTACACAACTCTTTTACATACTGCACAAACATGATACAGACATAATTAAACATACGCAATGATTTGTCACCTTATTTGAATGATTGCTCTCCATGTATAATAATCATGGCTAGTGAGAACTGCTCAAGCCTCCTTCTTCACCAGGCGTGAATGTTAACAAGTGGACAGAAAGCATCACAGACAGCTTGTCCCTCCTGGATGTTTCTAGAATGAAACTGTGCCTCAAAGCGGACCAGCCAGAGAGACTAACAAGCCCCTTCTTCGTGTGTTGTGTCATCAGCACTGGGTTCAGGGGTGTTGTGGTTAGTGTTATTCTGTCAGAGAAAACCCACCCAAGTCCAGTTTTTTTCTACCCATGTCTGTGTGTCCTTTCTTCTTTCTCTCAGTTGCATCAATCAGGTTTTCAGGACCAAGATGTGCTGGATGTGACAATGTCTTATGTTTTATTTCAAAAGTTTTTTGTAAGTATTTTAAAATATTATCTCTTTTTAAATATAATCATAAAAATAAAACATATAAGCCAGCAAACACTCAAATTTTTTTACAACATTTGAGACTACAAGTAACCTTGAACTATTTTGTGTTTTAATTCACCATTTAATTCTATTTGTCATAGACTGATGAACTGAATGTGTTTAAAATCATTGAATTTGATTCTTTATAACCATTTGTATACCACTGAGTATTGAATATTCCCAGTCACATCATGGAAGTCTGTAAGTTGGACTGTTATGATCACTATAGACTGGTGTTCACTCCACCATGGTCATCAGGATTGCCCGGTTCATCCAGCTAACCTGCAGCTTCACACCTTACTTTCTGTAACAGTCACCTGCGTTTATTGTAATTTCTCCTTAAGACGGATTTTCATCGCTGTTCTTCATTCTCTGAGTGTTAGTTGAGTAAAGCCGAGTTGCTTCTTGAAATCGGAACTGATTCTACTTTGCCCAAGAAGGATTTTTTTTAAAATCTCAGAATATAAATAGTTTAAAGAAACTTTCCCTACTGTAAATGGCACACAGATGGTGCTTTGCTGTGCTCTACATCAATTCCAAAAATGTGCAACATCCGCAATGAGGAGAGCTGAGGAGGTTGAAGTCCCATGAAATCTTTAGAGCTTGAGAATGCGTTTTTTTACAAATTGTGCTATTTACAAAACTGTATGGATGTGGAAAGCCATTTTCATAAGAAATCACTTTGAAAATGTTTAAACATGTCTAATAAATTGTTTTGATCTGGGTCATATACTGTTCCGTGGAAAGGAAGAGCCTAAAACTCAGATCTTTTCTACTTCAGCCCCACACTCTGGCTAGCTTTTGTGTGCACAGATGGAGCTTCTCACCATCCTATTTGGATCCCATTCTTCCTCAAAGGATTTATCATCTGTTTCCAGAACTCCATCTTTATGTTTCAATTTTTAAGTTTAATTTTTCTCCCTTTCCTTTCAAATGTCTTCTCCAATTTCACAACTTGTCTTTAAACTTAGCTTTAGAACTAGATGGTGATAGAAGTGAAAGAGAAGCAGGTGAAAAATCAGAAAAAAATACAAAGGAAAAAGGAGCAGGCAGGGCCTCTGTGAATCACATGACTCTGGGAAGACTCAACAAGCATCAAAGAGCTCTAGCACAGAACATGGTCACTATTTCCACCAATGACCCAGAAAGTATGCCAGGATTTTCCATCATAGAATTAAAGATGACTTCAAAACAATCTTGAGATTGTTAGACTCTAAGACATATGGAAATAATGCTTATAAAAGTATAGAGTATCTGGTTAGATACTGTCCCATTCTAAACAAATGTGTGAATCTGAGTTCTCAGAATCAGATAAGGATCTCAAAGTGGAAGGAATAAATTACACTAAACACTTTTTGAAAAAAAATTACATGGAGGGAGACCTACCTATTCCTGCAGAAGTTTCCTGAAACACACACACACACACACACACACACACACACACAAGTTAAAGTGTAGTTATAACTCATTGCTGTCCTGTAACAAGGCAACAATGCCCATACAAAACACCAGAGGCCAACAAATGAAAAGCTCAGGACTAGAAATGAGTTGGCTTGTTTGGAGCTGCTGGCTAGTAAAATCCTACAGGTCCAGAATATTACAGGCCAATGTTTTTGTTTACACTACAGAGCTTTAAGGCAAGACTCTATTACTGAAGATATCATTTAGTGGAGTCATGCAACATGGATGAATAAAGCTGGTGCTGTCCTGGAAACCTATCCCTACAGTCTAACTTGGATAATACTGGGAATGCTATGTACACTAATGAAGGGAAAAGCAATCATCATTCTTACCAGCCATGAGCCCTGGGAGCTAGAGTAATGATGGGCCCAGGAAGGCATGCCCACTGGCATAATAGTGATATGAAGAGCACAGGAATAAATGCCCACATTCTGATTGTACTTAAGTCCACTCTACAAGATGGCACCCATATCCGGTACTCTTGTTGGGCTAAGAATCTGTGACCAGAAAGGTCTCAGGTCCTAAGAAAGAATCTACTGTTTTTATTGTGCTAAATGGATGCCGTATTAAGTTGACTTCTGATGATATTTTTGTATCTATACACCAACAGATCTCTCAACCCTCATCAGAGAAGTTTCTATTTATAGTAGAGTGCTCAACACAGAGAGCCACAAGAGGTCAAGGGGAGAGGAATAAGATACTGGGAAATTCTCAGCCCTAAGTAAAACATCTATTTAATACCCCTTCTCCCAAGGCTCAGGGATTGCTGTGGAAGAGGGGAAATAAAGACTAGGGGTCACAGGCCATAAATCACTGCAAGGAAATATTGTCCTCTGGACACTTCAGGGCGGTTGTACATATGAGTTCTTAGAGGTGGTGTCAGCATGTCCAAACTTTTGTAAGCTCAAGTCAGGAAACATGGCAGTATGGATTGTAGAAATGGGCACAAAATCTCCTTAGCCAAGGAGATATTGGCAATTGGTGGATTCTGGAGAGACAGAGTCAAGTTGTTCCTGTCTGTACAAGGTCAGAGTCAGTGTAGCTCCAGGTGATGACACTCCACTGGAAGGTGACACTTCCAAGAATATATAATCATAGCAAATTGGACTTGAAGGTTATTTTAAAAAAGAGACCAATATTGGGTGAGTAAGGAAGGAGAGACGGATCTTGGAGGAAATGGGGGAAATATAAATATAATCAAAATACATTGTATAAAATTATCAAATAATAAGATAATTAGAATTGAAAATAAATAACAGTCAAAACTAGGAAAGTAATAAATAAATAGTCAATGAAGAATCTGAGCAAGAGCAAATGGATAACGGAGGGAAAATACTTCTGTTCCCGTCAGCACTCAAAGCTCCCTGTTCAATATTTCAGTGTGCAAATCCTTTCGCTGTGTTCTAGCTTGCAGTAGTAAATGATTCCAAGACATCACTAGCTAAACCAGGTGGACAAAGAACTTTTATTTACCTCAAGAATCTTCAGGGTTGCTGATCTCTTGCTTTGGTCTACAGTACATAGTGTTAATTTTTTCCGTTGTCAAAGGTGGTGTTTTGGTTATTTAGATGAAATAACAATGTATGTGTCCATCCATTCATATACAACTTATTAAACAGACTTCTTCCCCCCCCCACTGAATTGCCTTAAATTGAGGTAATTAACATATGTCAGTCTATTTGGTATTCATATTCTAATACCAATAAACTCCACATTATTTTTATGCCAACTCCACATTGCACTCAATAATGTAGATGTACAGTAAGCAAAACTAAATTCTAAAGTAGCAGCTTCTAGCATGAGCATTTTAACCGCCTACACTTTCCTTCAAAATAGTACTTGAGGTTTCAGTATAAATTTTAAAATAAACTTGTGGATTCCTATAAAACAATTTAATTTTCTTCCAAGTAGTGTATATATGTGTCTTTAATAATTCAACTTATTAGTGTCTGTCTTTGAATTATATTTAGGCTATTTACATGAAATATATGATATCATTGGGATTAAATAAATTACTTTATTTCTTATCTGTTGTCCCATGTGGTCTTGTTTTCTTTTTTCCTGTGTTCCTGAACAACTCCTGAATTCAATATTTTAACAGGTTTTTGTGCCTATTATAAAGCTTATTGCTCTACATTAGTAGTTTACTTCTTTACTGATCTTATTTCACAATCTGTGATTTTGACTAGCCATGGTTTACCTCCAGATCACAATACATCATGTCCACGTACCATGTGACCTTTGTAGCCATGTACTTCCTTCTCCCCTCTTCCATTCATGCATGGTGTAAGCCTTGGTTCTGTTACAGATATCAATTGTCTTTTTAAAAGAAATCATTCATTTTTACCTGTTTTTTTTTACTGTTTCTGACACGTATATCATTTTGAGGTAGACAGAATTTTCATCTGACCTCATATTCTGTCTGTACAATTCATCATTAATGTTTTCAGCATTGTACATATACTAATAGTAATTTTCCACAGGGTCCTTTTTAAAAAAAATTTGAAAGTTATTTATATCCTTCCTTTTTAAAAAGGCTTTGTAGGATATAAAACTCTGTTGACAAATACATTGGCATTGCATTTTTATGTACTTCAAGTGCCAGTCATTTGGTCGTTATTATTTGCTGGATTGTTTACTTTGGGAGGGCTCTGAAAATTAGTGGACCCATGTAATTGGAACACGGGTAAATGTATGTCACAATAAACATGCAAGCCAAGCCACTTTCGTCACTAGTAGTTTTCCTTTCCTCCAATTCCTGAGGCGGTGTTTCCTGCTTTAAGATGTAGATATTAGACTTCTATAAGTTTCCATTTTCATCATATTTTAAAGGTTGATGAGTTTTATAAATCAATTGTTTTAAGGCTACTGAACCAGCTTCTCTTTTATTTTTCTTTTTTTCCTTTTCTTTTTCTATGGAT
Organism: Bramus lutescens; assembly: GCA_001685075.1. Taxonomy (NCBI): domain Eukaryota; kingdom Metazoa; phylum Chordata; class Mammalia; order Rodentia; family Cricetidae; genus Bramus; species Bramus lutescens. The sequence goes on from LOEQ01005344.1 coordinate 214,375, forward strand.
GCTCTTAGAATATCAATCATTTTATCTTTTCAAAGAATTAAGTTTTGATTATTTCTATGTACTGCTTCTTTAGCACCTTTTTCACTAATTGTGCCTGGCCATTTGTTATTTGTGCCCCCTGTTTGGGTGACTAGCTTGCTCTGTCTGTTTGCTCTCTGTAAGACCTTTCACTCCATCATTAGGTCATTTACTTGTGATGTCACTCAGTTTTAATACAAGCACTTACATCTGGAAACTTTCCTCTGAGAACTGCTTTAGCTTTGTCCCAAAAGTTCTGGTAAATTTTGCTTTAATTTTTATTTGATTCCTGGAATTTGTAAACTTCTTTCCTGACTTCTTAAATGACCAACTCTTCCCTCTGTAATGTATTGTTTACTCTCCACGCTTCCATGCAGTTTCTCTTGCCATTGGTTCTAGTTGTATTTCAGTATTATCTGATAAAATAAAAATTATTTTGATTCTTTTTATTTGCTAAGACCTTCATGGCCTAGAATGGATCTATTTCGAAAGCATTCTATGAATTGCTGAGAAGAATAAGCACTCCATGTCTGTTAGGTGCAGTATTCAGCAGGTTGGACAACTCTATTTGATCTACGACATTATTTAACTCTGAAGTTTCTAGTTATCTTTCACGTCTTCCTTCTTCAGCTCTTTTGGCCTTTTTATATCTCTTAACAGTGTGAGGAATAGAACCTCAAGTCTTATGAATGTTAGGCAGCTGCTTTCCTAGTCAGCTACATCTGCAACCCCAAACTGCTGATTCAGGCTTGTGTGGATGAGCCATTTAAGGATGAGGATCAGGTATGTAAGTCAGCCACTACTGTTGTATCAGGACCCAAGTTATCAAAGAAGTCCTTTAGATTTTGCCTCTTAAAATTGAGACCCTTCCCCAAAATTGGTATACATACATTTTAAATTTTTATGTCTTCTTAATGAGTTGATCTCTTTTTTAATATTTAGTATCTGTTCAACCTATTCCGAGTTAATTTGGTTAGAAATCCGCTTTATCAGATATAGAACAATCGCACAAACTGTTTTAGATTTTCACTTGCTTGAAAGATTGACTTCCATTCTTTGATTTTCACAGCACGGGGTTATTTGCCAATTAGGTGTGGTTCTTGCAGAAAAGATTGTTGGATCCTGGTTTTTGTCTTTGCTTCCTAATGGATGAGTTGAAACTAATTGTATTTAAGTTATCATTGAGATGTTTACTGATTCCTATCATTTCTTTTCTGGCAGTGGTATTGCTCTTTTCTTTCTTTTCTTAATATAGTCGGGATTTGCTGCTTGACCTTGTTGGAAATAACAGATTATTTCCTTGATGTTTTCTATCTATCTATCTATCTATCTATCTATCTATCTATCTATCTATCTAT
>LOEQ01005345.1:0-19747 GCA_001685075.1 Bramus lutescens
TTGGACTTCCCACAGGGCAGGGAACCCTGACTGCTCATTGGACTGGAGAGGGAGAGGGAGGGGGAATGGGGGACGGGGTGGGAAATGGGAGGAGGGGAGGAGGTGGAAATTTTTTAATAAAAAATAAAGGGAAGGAGGAAGAGTGTCTAGAAAGACCCATAGAGAACTCAGTCTGCAAAGAACAGGACCTGCAATGGGAGATTCTACATGATGTTTGCTCACAGGGCATCATGGTGGCAGATTGGAGACTCAAAGTTGCTAAATTATCTGTGGAGAATCTGTCACTGTGGTGGTTTGGATGAGAATGGCCCCCATAGGCACATCCATTTGAATATCAGGGCCCCAGTTTATAGAACTGTTTGGGAAAGATTAGGAAGTACGGTCTTGCTGGAGGAGGTGTGTAACTGGGGATGGACTTTGAAGTTTAGAAGGCTCACACCATTCCCAGCTGTCTCCTTGGCCTATTGATTACAGACAAAGGTATAAGAGATCCGCTACTTCTCCAGTGCAATGCCTGCCTGACGGCTGTCTTGCTCCCCACCAGGAGAAACCTGAACTCTAACTCTCTGGCACTATAAGGCCCTAATAAACTCTTTCTTCTGTAAGTTGCCTTTGTCATGATGTCTTATCACAGCAACTAAAAAGTAACTAAGACAGTCACTGAAATTTAATATGGGGCCTTAAGAAGTACGTTGTCTTAGTTGGTGTTTTATTGCTGTGAAGAGACACCATAAGCACAACTCCTATAAAGGAAAACATTCAGCTGGATCTGGCTTACAGTTCAGAGGTTCAGTCCATTATCTTCATGGTGGGAAGATGGTGGTACAGAGACAGACATGGTTCAAGAAAGGAAGCTGAGATTTCTATATCCAAATTGGCAGGCAGCAGGAGGTGGAGGCGGGGGTGGTGTCACTGGCTTTTGAAAGCTCAAAGTCCATCCCCAGTGACACACTTCCTCCCTCAAGGACACATCTCCCAATAGTGTCGCTCCCTATGAGCCCATGAGGGACGTTCTCACTCAAACCACCACAGACACCAAAGTGGCAATTATTGTTTCGCTGTGAAGAAGTCATGTATAGAAAATTTCCAATTCTGGCCAGGCTTCATGCAGACTGGAAAGACTCCCCACTTATCGTCTTTCATCTGGTTATCCCGTCATCCCTCCACCCCATTCTGCAGAAGGTATGAGGTCAGCTCACTTTACAGGCAGCAGCTTTTAGCTGGGATGGTTAATTAGATTGCCAGGGAGGAAGAAGGAGGATGTTGGAGACAGTGGGTCCTGTCAGTCTGACTCCTGGCTCCTCCATCTCTGAGTCACAGTAACAAAGCTCCCTTAGGTCAAGGCACGTTTCTCCCGAGAATTCTAAAGCTGAAGCCAGTCAAAGTAACATAGCCTTTTGATATTTTTGCATCTGTAAATATAGGAGTATCTATAGGCCATGTTTTAACCACTGGGGATAACACATGTCTTTAAACTCAATCATTTCTGTATTTACAACTGTAATGATGATTACTGATGAACTTGAGTTTTCCTTTATTTCCTGCTTTGTTCTGTATTGGATTCTTTTCTACTTTAATCTTAATTCTTTTTAATCCTTCTTGCAGTCTGAGATTATGTCCTGAAATTCTCTAGATGATGACTTTAGACCTAACATTAAGTGGGCCTGAATCACTCAGTCTCTTGGATGACTTTTTGCCAAGTAAAAGAACTTGGAGAGGGCAAACTTCAATATGGCCTCTTCCTCCCGACTTTCTTGGAATCCTGGGTAGGAAGATGACCTTAGGTAATTACTTTTACTAGAAAAAAAAATTCTCCACATCAATTCACAAATGTCTAGGTTCTATGTCTTATTTGCCTGGGTTGCTTAGAAAGTAAATGCCACTTGTATTTGTTAGCTTTTATTAAAATCCCATCATGATATTTAAAAACACCACATGTCTACCAGTCACTGACCTGACCATATTGGTATCAATCACTTTCCCACTGAGTGTCCACAATGTCTTCCATATATATTTCATGTTCATATGCATGTTATCTTCACCATTAATTTGTGAGGTCTTCGGCTTAAGTACATCTCATTCCTCCTTATGCTCCCAGACTTGTCCAAGTAGCTACAAAGCAGATGATAAATTCATGAATTCACTTAGGAAATGCAGTTATTTATTGGCAGATAATGGATGCCTTTTGTGGGAAGGATAGTCCTAAGGAATGAAGGACAAGCAGACAGATGTCCTGTCTGACCTGGATCCCATTGTGGAGCAGTACGGTAGGTGTCATAAGGAAAAACAGTCTCTCTAAGTGCGAGGAGAGATTCTTGTCACATCTCAGAGTGGAAGGAATGTTAACACCAGGGGCATTTGAGAGCATGCTTAGCTAGACGAGAATAGGCAGAAGGATTCACAACAGCATTTTGTCCAATAACCAGTTTGCTTTTCACAGGCCTGGGTACTGACATAGGAAGTATCCCAGCATGCTCTAGAACTTCAGTCATGTTGAGGAAAGTTCTGTTAGCCCTGCCAGAACAGAGTGATGGGCAACTGTGACTTGGTGAACAGGACAGTACATTGTTAAAATGTCATTAAAGAGGTTAACCAGATGTGGAAGATTCACATGTACTTAGGGCATTTTTAGACAATTATTTCATATGAAAGTACTGAGGTCAGCAGAGCTAGCACTTGGGCAGTGGAGGCCTTAGTCGTGGTGACAGTATGATGCCTGTCTGTTCACTTACTTTATTAATGCTACCCTGAGAGCCAAGCATCACAAGCAGACCTCACAGTGTTTCCATTTCTCATCACTGAAACTCAAAGATATTAGTTTATAAATCCATTTCTGCTACACCCAGAGACAACCACACCCTGCTTGTGTTCTTGAAGAACTTCCATTGCTAGGCATTAGTTCTACAGCTACACAGTGCTTTGACCTTCCATGTACGACTCCAAGAAATGAGTTCCCGGAGGCAGACATAGATGTCAGGGCTTCAGGTGCAGCGGTAGAAATACCTGCTCCCTGGGAAGCAGGGTCCTTCAAGTCCTGGGTTGAAGGAGACCATTGTAAGTTGCTTTTCTGACTCCAAGGAACTGTGGAAGCATATGTAGATTTTCATTCCCATGAAAAGGAAAAATCATTTAAGATCCCATTAATAATAATCATCATTTTGTGACTATGATATTATAATCAGAATAGTTATTATGAGTTTGTATTGATAAAATTATAATGATAGTTTTCTGGGAAATTATACTCAGGCTTCTAAACAACTACTAATTAATTAACCATCAACAAAGACTAAACAGATTCTTTGTGTAGGTGAAGGGGGAATGGGGCAGTGCTGGGAGCCAGACGGTCACATCCTAAAAATCAAAGAAGAAAGGCAGCAAGCAGGTCAGCAACCAGGTTACAGTCTTCAGAAATGATGACCACTTTACTGAAAGAGCCAAGCTGATTTGAAGATGCTGTGGTTAGCTAAGCAGATGCCAAAGAGGGCTTTGTGCATTAAGTGGGGCTCTCAATTAAATAAGGGCCCAGGTAACACAATCTGTGCAACCAGCTCTTGCTCAGAAATAGATTCCCAAGGTCAGTGTTGAAGAAGCCTCTGAGAAAAATGCTGAGTTTTCTATTTTGCCTTGTTTTGCTTTTTTTTAAAAAAAAAAAACAAAACACAGAGTCTTGCTATGAGCTGCAGACTTGCCTTAAACTTGAAAGCAAACTACTTTCACCTTCCAGCAGCCTTGGATTAGTGCCAACATGACAAATGCGTACCAGCAAGCCCAGTGAAGAGATCCTTTTGAGTCAATCAATAAAAAGCCAGAAAGGCCAGGAAGCAAGTGAAGATCACCAACCTTCAGACTTGATGGTGAGATCTGGTGTCATGGTTGACCTGGAGAGAATGTACAGAGTAAGCTGCTCTTGTCACTATTGGCTCCTGCTTGTCTCCAGATGTCCTTAACATCAGGACCTCTTCTGTGCATTCACACAGGCAGAGCCACCTAAATGTATTCATTATGAAGAAAGATATCCATAAACAGTATGACGGGCAGAAGCAGAGGTCACTGAGCAAGGAGACGGAACCTTAGTCACCATGCCCTGAATGGTTCCCTCAGCACCTCCTATAGGCCTGTGTCTTCATGATGCTGTCCTTGCTTTCCTCCTGGATACTGGCTTTATTGTCTCGGTTCGGTGACTGTATAGCAACTAGCAGATCGCCACTCCTTATGTTCCTCTTGTACCCAGTGTGCTGGCATGTTCACACAAATGAGAAAAGTTCTCCAGGGCAATGAGGTGCTCAGAGTTTTATTTCTCTACGTGACTACAGCCTGACTCAAGGTAGAGAATGTGGACTTAGGATTCCTGTCGTGCCAGCCCAAGCTGGTCTGCACAGTCCCTGCCTGAAAATGGTAGCGGCCTCACGGAGTCTCAGAGTTTCTATGTCCGTAATGAGGATCCTGTGGCTCAGAGTGTTAGAAACCAACAAGCTTGAGCCTAGGGCAGCTTCTGAAGGAAGCATAAAGCAGAGCATGCCAGACTCCTTCACTGAGAATAGCAAACATGGCGTTGGAGACCAGGTTCACGGAAATAGCATCTGGAGTATTCTGAACAGCAATGATGGCTGGTCTTGGTCTGAGCACTGATAGGACTGACTGATGTCAGGTAAGAATAGGCTCCTGAAGCTTCATGATAAACTTCTGGCTCAATCAGGTTCACACCTAACCAGGACTCAAAAGAGTGGGGCATGGTTGTCCCCTTCTCAGCTGACTCCTCATGGCTGCGCTCATGGTCTTCTCAGCCATGGAGCAGGGACTAGATTTCCTAACCCTCAACGATCTCATGAGCTCCTCTACTCTCATGAGGGTCAAGTGGATTTGCAAACTCACCTCCAGTCCTCCATCCCTAGATCTGTTTCTGCAGAAGAATTTCTGGGGAGGCCCTGAAGCTTCGGGAGCTTTGCGTTTCTGTGATGATAGCTTTGTTCAAAGGATGAATTCAACTTTTAAGAAGTTTGCTGCCAGAGGCAGCAGTTTCAAAGGGTTTAAAGTTAATAAGACTTTCAGCAGAGGGCATGGCAGTAAGGATAATGATCCTAGCAGCAATGTGTGTGAGGAGCCAACTGTGTACTTCAGGGCCTGCAAGCCAACCTCTTTTGGGAGCCCAAACACATGCATCCAGGGTACTCAATATCTATGCCTCCAATAACCCAGAGGATATCCAGAACAGGAGGGCTGGAATAAGTATTAAAAGCCTCGTCCTGCACCTACCACATCTGGGGCCAGCCATGGACCATTTGCATATCCAATCAGGCCACATTTACTAAGTACCTAGCTGCACCCAGCCTGATCCTGGGGATGGAGCTAGATTGGCTGGTCTCAGGAGAGGAAAAAGCACACCATGAGAAGCGTCAAGAGAAAAAATGGTAGGATGATTGGCATCCAGGTCAGACGTGAGTGTCAAGAGCTCTTCTGAAATCTTCTTCAGCACATTGGAAGAATATAATAAGGATCACTTGCATGCACACTGCCCAAAGGAGTTGACCCTTTTCCTGGGGTCAAGTTTATTTCTTGACTGAAATAGTCTTGCAGATTTTCAATTTATTTTCAGATTTCAATGCTTTAGATGGGAAGTTAAAGTTAATAATTCTTTTTTTAATTTATTTATTATGTATATAGTGTTCTGAGCACCAGATCTCATTATAGATGGGTGTGAGCCATCATGTGGTTGCTGGGAATTGAACTCAGGACCTCCGGAACAGCAGTCAGTTCTTTTAACCTCTGAGCCATCTCCCCAGCCCTAAAGTTAATAATTCTTTCATCTCAAGAAAGCATTTTTCCATTGTTACACTTTCCAAACTTATTACGGAATACTCCAGATCTCCACGTGGGAGAAGGGACTAACTTAATTTAGTGCTGACTTACATAAAGACCATCTGCCTACATGTCTTTATGATTGCCCCATCCTTGTCCCTCACATGGCAGGTGACCTTATCCAGTTTGGCCCCCAACCTGGCTATATCCCTGTAGCTGTATCACTGTTTTGTCCATTTTCTATTTTCTGTATATTTATTTTTATCCCATCATTTCTTTGTATCAATAATGCCTTGAGTATATTTCCTCATGGAATTTTGCTAATATTTCCAAGCTACATTTCCACTTATATCCCTAAACAGCTTCATGTGTCCCCAGAGACATACCAACATTTTAAAACTTAACAATAATATATGATCAAATGAAGTTAATTACCAAAAATATTTTCAAATGAAGTTAATTGCCTTTTAATACCCAAAGATGCAAAGCCATTTCATATATGCCTTCACTTATTCTAAAAGATTCAAAATGCATTTTAAAATATATTGCTCATTTGGGATGGAATTAGAAAAGTCACGTGAATTATTTTGACTGACAGAACCCTGAGGAGTCTTCTAGACACCCCTCTTTCACAAGACAAGCAGCCAGCACTGGTGACTTAGCATCCCCTTCACAGTCTTTGGGATTCACATTTCCCAGGCTTGATTTTTAAAAGGGTTTTGTCTGCTCCTTGTATTTCTAGTAAGTTGGGAGGTCAAAATGCTTGTTTCCATTTGCCTGGGCTTTTTCCAGCAGGACAATAGCACTGGTGATACAATGCTTAGAATCTCCACAGAGTTCTGTTAATTCTTTATACATAACAGCCCCTTCCCCTGATGTTTGAATATCCACACATCCTTTCGTTGCTTGTTGGCTAAAATATTTCCACACACACAAAAAAAAACCTTCTTATTGTCTGGCTACCCTGAGGTACATTTTTTTTTTACACAAAAGACAGTATAAATGCTCCTTCAGGTTCTATTTTCAAAATTATTTGTTGTTGCTCTAGCATGTCCTCAAAGTGATCACAAATTCCTTTGATCTGCCATGTTAGGAAGGAACATTAATAATTCATGGTGTTTTATGTAATGGAAGTGCTCGGAGTCTCCTAAGGTCTTTGCCATTCTTGATACTAAATCATTCCATCCTTTTCCTGGGATGCAAAGTCATGTGGTATCATGTGTATTTTTCCAGAAAGTTCTATTCAGTAAAAGACTTGCACAGCAAAGCACACAGCCCAGATGTCCAGGACGATGGATATTTATGAAGTAAGCTCTGTCTTAGAGCAGCAAGACCGATCAAGGCCAGGACTGTTAGTCCTGTCACCTTGAACCAACACAGCTGCTATTGTCCAGGAGGGCCAGCGCACTCCAATTATTCCCGTTGGTGCTGCTTCTGTAAATGGATTCAGATAATACACCAGTCCTCGCATCAAGCTTCTGTGGCCAGTGTCCTGCTTGTGAGGCTCACCTTCAGGAGGTCATGTGGTTATACAAGTTTGTTCCTGCTCTTTTGCACTATCCCATGGTGACAATAGAGGATGGCATTGTCACCTCACTCCTTTGGGACTTGCGGTTTCTCCTGCTGTGACTATTCCGGGACATGTCCTCTGTACCTTACACCAGAGTCTCCTTGAGAGCTGCGTCCTGTGTTTTGGACTACTGGCATGTCTCCCCAAAATATATCAGCCAGTTCTCCAAAAAGCATAGATCCTTTCTGCAGGAAATGTGAACTATATACCCCAAATACTCTATTCTTATATTTAGATGAAACTTAGAAGAAATTCCATCCAATTAAATTATTCACAATACTTAGAAAAAAAGAAAATGTGTGTGTGTTTTTTTTAATCTTTCAGACTATTTTCTTTCTTAGCACTCTTTGAATGAAGATAGCAATATTCTTTTGGACATGAAAAGAGAAAATAAAGTCCTTGGCTTGAGAAGGTTGAAAGGATCTATAATTTCAAGCACAATATTAAAAATCCCATGTGGCAGTAACATATATGTCTGTGTTTCTACTAAAAAAAGGTGAATACTTATCTCACAATCTATATTGTATTAACCTTCAAAATAAATATATAAATCTAAAAAATAAAATTGTTTAAGCATCAAAAACCTTGGAAACATCTTACAGTATAAGAAATAGGAAAAACTTCCAAGTGTAACTAGATGTTGAAAAACCAGCATCTATACTTCAATTATTTTGAAATGTACATGGTTCCCAGAAAGCAGGAAAACCATCAGCTAGGTTGCTATCATAAACTCAGGTTTCTAATACACATAAAGATTCTACGATAATAAAGACCAATAGTATAACTACAAATTATCGTCCTTTAAGAACACACCCCTAATGACCAGGACCCACCTGCTTACTGTAGCATCACTGCTGGACACAAAAACATTAACATCTGGATTTGAGCTACCCTCTGGACCCAAGCTGTATAAGGACGCTTATCCTAAGTAAGGACAAGAAAGAGACTGAAATAATGAGTTCTGACATTGCTTATAAGGCTAGGTGTAACTGATCAATTAGAATACAGTTACAGATTCTAAATATCAATTCTCCCACACACTGCAGAGAGAAGAGCTAGCCTTCCTTAAATAAAAACGTAATCTAAGTAGACGTACCCACTGTTTGAAGTGCTAACTCAGTGTCATACAGTTTATTACATAGAAGCAATTCTGCATGTTCGAAGAGACATAGAGTGAGGTTTCTTTTTAAACCAATCTCTGTGCACATTTTAGTGAGGTGTACTGCTGATGTAAGCAATACCACTGAGCAGAATAGCTCCTTCCCTAAGACTGAGGACTCTTCAAGAAGTTCTTACAGAGAAATACAAGGAGGCTTATTTCTACTTCTGCCAAGTAGAAATTTGAAAACAGAAACCGAATGTTCCATAAATCATGCTACATATACCATGTAATAAGTTCTGTTTTGAACATGACCTCACCTGGTCTGTGTATGTCCATCCCATTGCATAAGGGAGACACGTTGTGCATGGCACACAGCAATTCTCCTGGTTGTGGTGAAACACTGTGGCCAAAGAGCAAGGTGGGCAGGAAAGGCTTTATTAGGCTTACACTTCAGCATTGCTGATTATCACTGGAAGAAGACAGGACAGAAACTCAAACAGGGCAGGATCCCAGAGAAGGAGATGATGCAGAGGTCATGGAAGGGCTGCTTACTGGCCTGCTTACCATGTCAGAGGTTAAGACCTTTTATGATCATGAAGGGGAACATGGCAAGCAGCGTGCAGGCAGACATGGTGCTGGAGCTGAGTGCTCCCACAGTGACACACTTCCTCCATCAAGGCCACACTTCCTAATACAGCCACTTACTTTGGGAGTCATTTTTCTTCAAACTACCACACCCACATAAACTAAATATATACATATCATTTTATTATGTGTTGAGGTGTCAGTAATGACTTAGAAGACATAGAAAAGAAAGTTACCTTCAGATGTGAGCAAGTTGGGAAGATATAGAATGTACCTAAACATGTGTATGTGTGTGTGTGTGTGTGTGTGTGTGTTGTGTATTATCCCATGTGTGTACATGGAGGTTAGAGGAAGACACTGGGTGACCTGTTGCTTTCTACCTTATTTCCTTGAGTCAAGATCTCCTGCTGGGTCTGGGGCTCATCATTTTGGCTAAACTGGCAGGCCAGGAAGCCCCAGCGATAGATCCTCTCTTATTGCTCTTATAAGACTGGGGTTGCTGGTATATGACAATACACAGCTTTTCCCACATGTGTGTTAGACTGAACTTAGGTCCTTATTTTGCTCTACAAGTCCTCTTACCCACTGAGCCATCTCCCTAGCTGCTAAAGTTTTTGCAATATTGTTAGTTTTGTGCCAATGAAGCATTTAAATATATTTACAAATTTCGGCAGTCCTGCTTTGAGCATGGCTTTCTGGTTGATTTATATAAGGAGTCATGGTCCCTCCTTCTCATATCTAATTACCTAGTGCAAGCACCAACTTATGGAGAGATCTTCTAGGAGTTCCTATATTATTGCAAGGCCTGTTTAGAATGTCTGACTCGCCTACCAGGACACAGTGCCCAGGGGCTACAGAAGATACAACTGGGAAGATAGGTTCCAGACCTCGATTTGAACGCTTCCAACAACCCACAGAATAAAATAACTCCAGGCAGATACATTAACCAACATAGTCATGTCTTTAGGTAATGGTTGGGAGCTATACATTGCTTTTAAAGGAGGTTCTATGGGCCTTAGTTTCTTTAAAATCAGGATAATTGTATTATCTGGATCCTCTTTCTTAAATGAAGAGCACAGTAGGACCATTTCTCCACACCTGTAAAAGAGTCATTTGGCTACATTCTGACAAGATTTAACCTACTATATCTAGATGTTTCTGCCCCAGGAAAAGTCAAGATAGGAGCATCTCCCACAGCTGGCTTATATACTCAGCTTTCTGACACCCGTCATGGATCTTCTATGGTTATGGGAGATGAAAGACAGGGAGTCAATTCCAGGATATCTGAAGAGCTTCAGGCCCCCTGAGGTAGAAAGATGACCATCTTCAGGGTCAGCCAAGATTCCAGACAAAAGGCTAGCCCTTTGCGTGGCACCGGCTAAGGCAGAAACCTAGAAGAACTATCTGTGCAAAGTCCATAAGGGACCCAGGAGAAAAAGCAAACATTTGTTCAGGAAGGTTGCATAACCAGTGAGGGGATAATTCTTTGAGTTAAGAATGCAGTCCAGATGAACTGGAGTTTTTGAGAGTGATGGACATTTTCAATGCCTAGTTTCACTTTCTGGTTCTTCTTAGGGCTCTTAGAGAAACCTCTGTTAGTGCTAGTAGAAGAAGGCTCATCATCATATTGCTGAGTGTGGTTACCTAGTCTTCTCTGTTCTGAGTAGTATTCCTCCTTCAGAGTGGACTCCTGTAGTGACAGGCCACTTCTGTCCCCTACACTCCCTGGGTCAATATTGAGTCTGTATCACTATGCTGATGTGGTAACGTGTTATGATGTGGAGACAAAAGAAACAAGACCAGCACACACATTTGGAACAGGACAGACATAGCTCCTATATTGGAAGCTCTTAGGCAGAAGAACCCTTGTCAAAGAGGGATCAGCTTAGCTTGGCAACAGGAGCAGATGGCTTTTGCTTACTCTATGAAGTGGGATAAGTTGTTCATTGGCCATGGGCGTGGCTTCAGCATTTCCTTTCTTGTGTGTAAGCATCATAATCTTGTGCTGGCTGGGTTACCAGGCTTAGCACCTGAAACCACAGAATCACTCCATTATCCTTTGTGACTCTCCTGTGTAGTGGTTTCGTCTGGACCTGATGATGGAGTTAAAGAGCTGTAAGTGCTTCAGCTGCTGAGAAGCACAAGGGTGGATAGAAGAAACACATGTTCACTCTGTCAGTAGGCCAAGTTTATCCTGATACAGCCTTTGACAAAACATTTCAACTTATCAACATTCCTACATCCAAGCATAGCTAGTAGAATCTGACACTAGGGTTGAGACAGCAAATAGAATCAATGCAATATGATGATGGATTCCAGCCTTGGTTGGTGTTTTTAGCAAAGTTTCAGGGTTACAGATAGTTGATGTTTTGTCTTTGCCTAGAATACTTTGCAGTTCCTCCCAGACTCCTATGTTAATGAGACTTCCCAAGCTGGCTTTGGACTACCTGCAGATGGTAACACTTCAGATTCTATCTCATCTGGGAAGCCAAGGCTATGGTGGCTGATGAAGAAATTAACTTATTCACTTCCAGATCTGATACTGTGCTTTTTCATCGTGACTGAAATGATCACTTCAGGCATGTTGTAAGTTTTGTCAGTAGAACCTTGCTTCCAGGTAATGCTGTGTAGAAAGGAAATTCGCAGATGATTTGGGGTGGCTCTGAGGATGAGGCAGGGAATCAAATGAGAAAGCCCATTGGCTGACCTGGTAATCAGAAAATGGATGTGAGCATGGCCTTTTCTTAGCCCATTTTTCCATTAACCTGGATAATTTATAGGGATCAGAGATATATTTATATCACATTGTTCTAAAGACTGAACTACCTAATTAAGGTGCAGGCAAATTTGATGTTCTAAGGCCTATGTTGGCCAGTGGGGACCAGACAGTCTGGTCCCCTCTTGCAAGATTGTAACTTCATCTCAAAATAAACTCTGAGGGGGTATATTCTTGGGTCTGTTTATCTCAGACATTTGTATTGTCCATGCCCCCAACTTGTCCAGTGTTTGCTGTGAATGAGGACAACACTTCCTGGCTAGAGCACCTATAACCCTTCATTTATGTTCATGGAAAATGTTGGTGGATTTGAGAGGAACTGGAGACTCTGAAAGCCTGAAGCGCTTGGAGAAACAGAGTCGTCCCTGGGATAGAGTTACCCACAGCAGCGATAACTCTGGGTGGACAGTGTACAGTACCTAGAGGATACACACGCTTTTAGTGTTTAATACCTAACGGGCATATGCTGTGTGTAAGGCATGGAATTAAACACGTGGCCATATCACTGTGCAGTCTGAGGCTCTAGGTGCCATGGCAACCTTCACTGTGCAGGTCTCAGTGTCTGTTTGAAAGGCCACACAGAAGAGCACGTTTGCTAATCCCTGATCCTCAGATTGTTCAGCGATGGGACCATATGTTTAATTCCATACCTTACATGCAGCATATGCATGTTAGGTATTAAACACTAAAAGCATGTAAATACGTATTTGCCAATCCCTGATCCTCAGAACATACCCGACTGACACTTTACTGGAGTCAAATGGGAAAGTGATAACCAGTGCAGTACTTGGAAAACACAGCTTTCATGTCCAGGAAAGATGCTGTAACCCCCTTTTAAATGACTTTTAATTTTCTTCATGCAGCACTGTTTAAGAAATCAAATGTCAGATATTTACAAAGTCTACCATTACTGACTTATCTGGAGTCCCATTCATGGAGATATGTATGTATCTTTTTTAGCGTCCTTGGATTCCGGTGGACATTAAGGCATGCCAGGGGGCATGGCATCACTCACTGATACTTCCAACATCCCACTTTGGCCTCTTTTCTGTAAGGTACCACGTAGAACAATGAGAGCAGTTTTATTAAGCTCCATGAACATGCTGTACATCCTGCAGTGAGCCTTCCCATCCATTAGACAGATGTGAGTACTATTTCACAAATTATACTAACCTAGAGTTCCCAGGATCCCTTTAGCATTTCATGGAATAAGGGAGCCATATCATTTCAGTTTTCCTATACTGCTGTACTGTATTCTTTATTACCACTGAGTATCTACACTAAGATCAGAAAAAAAGTTTTAATACAATAGGTATATTGTTCTTATTTTTCTTTGAAATTCTTATTGGCAGTAAAAATAGTACCATGAGACTTTAGTCTTTTCTTTAAAATTTAACAAGCAGAGGAGCCATGGCTCATAAGGAAAGGATAAAAGGATAAAATTCCTGCCTGGGGTGGTGTTATAATGAGCCTTCTTCCAGGAAGCTGAGCAGCTCTAGTCTTACTGAGAAGCCTTCCTGAGACTGCAGAACTCCCAGACTGGAGGTGGGACCCAGGAATTGCTGCTACAGATAAATGGAATTCAGAGGACCACCAATAGGAACCTTCCCATCCAACTGATCTAATTAGCCAGGCTTATTTTTATTAGCAGGGGGAGGGGGGACATGAGGGCAAAGTTCCCACTCTCCAGTCTCACATTCTCTGGCCTGAAGCAGCGGAGTTGCTCTACAATGGAGGGATAACCGTGTGGACTGGAAAGTCTCCCGCCCTGGCTCTTAGGACACCTGTTACCCCTAGGATAGATAGTGTCTCCTTCTGAGAAGCAGTCTGAGGTCATATGCGTGGCAACAGAAAGGAGGGGGACTGGTCAGATTGTTCGGGGAATAAAGGAGGGCTGAGGGATCCACACAAATGCAGGCACCCAGACCACAGATTGAAGGAGAGAGACTGGCTGCTTCTAGATTCCTGAAAGGTGCGCAGGCACTGTTCCTTGAGCTGCTCTCATCATGTGCATTTTATAACGGAAGCTATCGTCCCCATGCTCACTTCAGGTGAGCTGCTGTGCTCTGTGCGCTCAGCTCAGATGAGAAGCTGTCCTTCCAGGCGGTATCTCAGAGATGATGTCCTCCCTGGATTATTCCGAGGTGAGACATCATGCCCCCTGGGCTAATCTGAGATCAGTCTCACCGTGGGCATTTGCGGTCACTATTCCCAGGAGGGAAATCAAAGAGCAGAGGTCTGCAGTCCACCTAGTGTTCTGGATTTTCCTGCACACAGGGAGGCCCAGGACAGAGTTAATAAGACATTCGTGTCTAATTGAGATAAAAAGGCCTTCTTTGGGGAAGGAAATGACTGTGGAGTGCCTTTGTATTACCAGGAACGTTTTGTAAGTTCTGTTTCAGTTTTCTCCCAGGGTGATGTGACATGTAGAATGTGGTCTGGGCACCAAGACTGGGAGCAAGCATGGCACCTGCCTTCTCCTCTTGGTCTGGGGCATTTGGCTAATAACCCTGCACCACAATCCTGTACGTGCATGATCATATATAAATGTGCATAGAGAATGGTTTAGAGTTACCTAATTAATAAATTTTCATTCATTCCAGGCATGAATGAAAAATTAAGGCACTGTCTTAATCGATTCATGCCCTGTGTGAATTTCAGATAGACAAGCAATAGACAACAGATCTAGAATGTGTCTTGGATTGACAAGGCAGGAAGGTATGCTCACAGCGGCTGCCAGTGATGATGCTCTTGGACACAAGCATTCTTTATGTTCTAAAGAATATTTTTATAGCAATCTATTTATTTATCTTTTAAATAAATACTGTTATTCCTTATTTATTGCTCTAAATTTTAAAGCCAATTGAAATTAAAATTCACTATTAATATATGCTTGTATCATTTCACTTAATAGTTAATACAAATGTGTGCAAATATAAGTGCAATTGTTATTTCTTAATGTTCATATTTTTATTTATTTTTATTAGAGTTTGACAATTCCATACTTGCATGTAGCGCATGTTGGTTACTATCTCCACACAACCTCTCTTATTTTGAAAGAATTTTTATAGTTATACTGACTGTAAAACTTTGTTATTAGAACCAAAGTTGAAGAGCTAAGAAATTGGCAGAAGGCTTTTGAAAGCTGCATTGCCTAACTGTGCAGTGACTAGCTGTCTGATCAGTAGCTCTGTGGTCAAGAGAAAGGAGCTGGGTGGTGGGAGTGGGCATGCCAAAGGAATACTGTAAATTCGGGCATGCAACTAAGTTGCATTTCTTAGCCAAAACAGGGTAAGCCCCTTCAGTTTGATAGACACCAGTGTGCTTTATATCTGGAATGGCCCTCATGGGCTTCTGTTTTCAACGCTGGATCTCAGAGGTGGTACCATCTTGGGAGGCTATGGAGCCCTTAGAAGGTGGGGCTTAGATCCCAGAAGCAGAAAACTAGGAGTGGACCTTGGAGGATGTATGCATCTGATTATGTCTGCCTCCCTCTGCTTCCTGACTAATGAATTTGGGGAAGGAAATTTCAAGACAGCAGACCATTTAGACTGGCATGATTATTGTTCAATGTGTTTAGCCAGGTTTATGGTGAGAATCAGGGAGATTCAGAAAATGTGTGCTTTATTCAAAAAGGGAATGTATCTAAAATTGCAGATAGAAGATGAAATCCACTCAGCATCATGGACAGTAATGAGAGAGTCAGGTTTTGGCTTATTTTAACTGACATATAAAAAGCAGAGTAGCTTCCAATCATGTAGAATTCCCATCAGGAAAAGGATATCTGTCTCCTCTAACATATATTGTTTCTCTGTAATGAAAATACTTTAAGTCTTTTCTTGTATATATTTAAAAAAGTATAGTACAGCTTGGTTTGGTGATACAAACATGCAACCCCAGCATTTGGGAGACTGAGTCAGGAATACCATGAACTCAAGGCCAGGCTGAAGTCTACATACAGTGAAACCCTGCCTCAAAAATTCAAAACAACAACATAAAGAAAACAAGAGAAATGCATGTCATGTTTCTTAACTGTCATAGCATAACCTAGTCCTTCTCCTACCTAGCTGTGACTTTGACCTTTGACAAATATCCCCCTTCTCTTTACCTTACTTTTGAATTATCCATGATTTTTCCCATTTGTGTTTCATGTTACAGATAGTGCTGTAATGGTGCATGGAAAGCCAATAACAAGATTTATTTTCAGAAAACGGTCTAGCTCATTCTGCAGAGTTAATGCATCATGCCTTCTCCTTCAGGAAGGTGATACACAGAGATTGGGATTCTAAAGAGAACCCCCTTTAAATGTGAACTACGCTTTAGAAAACAGTCATAGGTTACTGATGTACAAATGGCTCGAATGAGCTTCGGAGTTCTTCGGAAAGCTGGCCCATCTGCCTTGGGAAGTAAACGCAATATAGGTACCCTGCACTGGCAATGCTCTGGAGGGCTGTTCCTAGAACAAAACGCTAGCTACACGCCATTCTTTCTCGAGTCCCCCTCTGCTAGTCCATTTCTTTGCTTCCTACTTGGCCACAGCTATTTGTTAGGAATGTTTATTAATTATTGCGGCTCAGATTACTGAACTGTGTCAGTTCTTCTGCTGTGGCCATGTCAACCAAGCCTCTGGTAAAAATTTCAAGTCCTTGAACTATCCTATTGTTTTTACTGGTTCCTCTCAGGAGACTCCTCCCCTGATATCCTCCATTTACGGTGTGCAAACATTCTGACCATTGACCCTTTAAAGTTTCACACTGCTTCTCAGAGAGTCTTTAATTCCACACAAATCTAGAGTTTTCCAGTCAGACTTCCTGAATGGTCCAGAAGTACAAATTAATGTTGACTTGCCATTAAATTAGATATTTAAATAGCAGACCCACACTTTTCATGGATAATTTCGTGTGTGATTATTAGTCATCAAGTTAATTCGACTCAAGAGCAAAGCCTGGAGAAGCAGGATTGGCGAAGCATATTGGTGAAGGACTGTGGATCTTGAAGCTGGGAATCCTTGGACAGAAATCAATGGTTGGGGCCAGGAGATGTGACCTCTAATCTCTAGGTCTAAAGACACGACTTAGCACGGCTCAGAGGAGTCCTGTTGCTTTTGTCATCTTCTGTTATGGCAGTGTCAGCAAGGCTCAAAGTGGGCTATGAGTAAATCATTCCTGAATGATGAAATAAGTGATTGTTCTGCCTGTGTGGGTTTCATAAAATAGCATGTCTAAGGGAAAATGTATAGAGGGAAAACATTCTGAATCACGTTATGGAGAAGGAATGAGGCTTTAGCCAAGATACTCAGCACTGGGCAGATGAGATGGGCATCAGCCCATTGCTATTCAAGTGTCCTCACAGCCTGGAGAGGAGATATAACGGTTGTGAAATATTTCTTTACACTGTGTGAAGATGTGTCACTGGGACTGGTTTAATAAAGAGCTGAACGTCACAAGTTAGGCAGGAAGAGGTTAGGTGGGACTTCTGGGGATAGAGATCTCTGGGGAGAAGAAAGGAGTTGCCAGCCAGAGGCAGAGGGGCAAGACATGCAGGAGGAGAGATAAAAGCCAGAAGTCACATGGCAACATGAAGATGGCTAGAAATTGGTTCATTTAAGCTATAATAACAAATGAGATGAGCCTAAGCTATAGGTTGAGCTTTCATAATTAATAAGTCTCCATGTCATTTTTTTTGTGAACTGATGGTGCAAAGAAAAATCCATCTACATGTAACATCTTGGTAGGTATTTGGGGCCTCCTGAATTCTCCAGATGGTGAGACATTTCCTATACTGACTCTCAGTTTTAAGTCCCACAGCACAGACACATGTAATCAGAGCCAGAGTGATTATATTATAGTTGCATTGTCCTATATTATAATTGTGTTGGAAGATCCACAGGTCTGTACGTTTGAACTTGGTAGGGCACTACATGGACCACTGGGGGTTTTGGGAGAAATGGTCTTAACATAAGATGCTACTGATTCTGGCGTGTGTAGGGGAGAGAGGAAGAGCAGGAAGGATGAGCAGCAAGTGCAGAGTCTGGGCAGGAAAGACATGGACATGACTTCAGCTTGACTCGTGAAGAAAAGGAGTCCAGGTGTAGCCGCAGCTATAGCTGTTACTCTCAGTCAAACAGGCACCACTGGTGGTAATTTAAAAGGAAAGGTATGGGTTATAGCCCTTCCTCAGTTTTCTCTATTTATTTTCAAGTATTTACTGTTGAAGACGAAAGTTCTCTATGCCTTCAAAGACAAGGTAAATAGCAAATCGCTGAAGACCCTTGCAAATGAATTTGCAGCTAGGTATGCTTATAGCATTTAACTCGGGAGATGGAGTTAGGAGGATTGTTGAGAGTTCAAATCTGCTGTGTGTTACATAGTGGGGCCATGACTTCACAAAGTGCATTCCAAAGACAGAAGAAAACTGCATATCCATATCTACAACAGGTTGTTTCCCTGTCTCCTAGTTAGTCTCCTTTGGCTTGATGTGCAGTTGGCCGATTTCTCCTTCCCACGTAATGAGAAGAAACAAGAAAGCCATGAAGTGAATATTCTAATAATGTTGCAGAAAATATAACACATTAGTTGAGGTGTTATCTGCTCTGGGACATATTTAGCTGTAAAATTCTCATGTCTATCTCTAACTCTCTTAGAAGGATTCACTCCAGTAATTAGCATTGATGCTTACAATCTGTATGCAGGCCTCGAATCACCACCCTTGCTGATACAGGATCCTTCTCACTCCATCCTTCCCTTCCCAGCACCTGCTGACTTTTAACCCTGACTGGCACATCACCTGACTGGATATAGATCCATGATTACATTTCAATACAAACCCTGCAGTGAGGCAGCTTACGACCAGACTCATCATCATAACACCAGAATAATCAAAAAGCAATTATAAAGAGGTCAATGAAGTTGGTAGCCTTAGGTGAATTCAAAATATCCTGGTAGAATTGTGTGTTTTTACATGAAAATAGCTATTCATAAGTCCCTAAGGTATCACTAGAACAAAAATGAGAAAATAAGACAATCATAGTTTCATGCGTTGGGTGGTCTACAAGAGACAATTTTAGCACATGCCCTTAAGTCAACAGCCACATTGTGATGGGAAAATTCTCAATGGAGAACTTGGCAAAGACTACAAGATTCTTCCTCGTCTCCTGGGCCTGCTGTATTCTAGCCATCCCCCAACCAAGGCCCTCTACTTCTTACGTTAGCCACTACCCCTTTACAATAAAACCAGTTCCTTCTCTTTTTCTGGTTTAAAAAGTTTGGCTAAACCTTAGGTTCCCAAGAACAATATATACATATTTTAACAGATGTGGACTTCTGGGAAGGTATAGCTCAGGTTTGAAACTAGTGGAGGTCTTCTGGGTTTAGTGGCTGCTCTTCTTACAATCTAAAGACTGCTCTATTTTTGAAATGGAGCTCTCTCTCTTCCCTGGTGACCATGGCCTCCCTTGCCAATTCCTCAAGGGTGCTGTCCATTCTGTTGCCTGCGATCTGCACTCCTGTGGATCCCAGCTGCTTTCTGGACCTTGAATTTTTTCTGAAGGGCATGGGGATAAAGGAGTACCTACAGGAGGACTTGCAGAACAGAAATATGCCCAGAAGCATGGAGGCCCTCCCCCTGCCCTCTTCCTGAAATGTGCTTCCTATGAACTCCTGGATTATGATCTGTATCTTCTGTACTTGCCCTATTCTTCCAGCTTAGTTCACATCTTCTTACCTTATTGAGTCTATGAGCTATGTGCACAGGATTTTATTAATGTTGTTATTTTAAATTCAGAATCAATTTAGTTAACTTCTCTGTACTCTCTATTACTAGAACACAAACATGCACAGTGCATACACAGAGAGAAGAGAATGAGAGGGAGGGAGGGAGAGAGAGAGGGGGGGTTGGATGGATAGATGGATGGATGGAT
>LOEQ01005345.1:33863-52098 GCA_001685075.1 Bramus lutescens
GAGTGGGAGGGGATTGGGAGGAGGGGAGGAAGTGTAAATTTTTGAATGGAAAAACAAATAAATAAATAAAAAAGAATGAATGGGAAAGAGTAGGCCTGCTCACAAGGGTGATCAAGAAACTAGACCAGACACACGGCTAACAAACAAAACCCAGGATAACATAGAAGAAAGCCTCCCATGGACCCACTCACTTCTTCCACAAAAAAGCAGCTTCTCTTCCTTTCACCACTTCAGGGTCTGCCCAGGAATTTCCACTTTGTCATCCCATTAACACAAGCGAAAGACTTGTAACTAGCGAGCAGCAAGTCTCCAGTGTAAATTATCTCAGCTCATATCGTTTCAAGCATGGCCTAAAACTGCCATCCAACCTGTGCTCCAGTCTATATTTGAGCCGCTTCCTGCCAATTTCACTTAGCCGAAATTGCTACTCTGAATTAAAGCATATTGATTTTCACCCACAGAATAATTAGTTCCAAAACTTGATGAGCTTACATTACCGATCAGTCTGTCTGATCGCAGAATGGGACAATTAAGTTTTAGTACAAGGTGTTGCAGCAGGAAGTTCATTTTATTTTAAGTCAGTCATTTCAGTGAGTAGCTTAAAGACTCCAGCACAGCATCCATTTTGCCAGGAAGCTGACTTGGATGGTTTGCATTTGCAGCTGATGGGTGGTCACCGACTAGTGGTCACTCTCCTACGGGGATGATGGGTGACCACGCGGATAGGCACCTGTTCTCTGAAGCTGAGTGAAATGTTGCCTTCCTGATCCTAGTTGCCACTCACAAGCTGCTTCTCAGTTGCAGAAATGTAAAGAACAGAACCCATCATTTCCTTCCACTTATTCTTGCCTGGTGACCAAGTGCAAGTCCTGACACAGTACACAGTAGACAGGTATAAACATGTCACCTTGCTACTGAGAAATATGGGTTAAGTTTGGCTCAATAGGGGATTGAGTTCAAGATCTGGTCTGGATGTCTCCTTTTCAATTAGTTCGTCATGTCACCTTGCTCTTGTACATGTTGGATGAATTTCCTAAGGGAGCATTGTAGGAGGATGCAGGGGGGGCAGTAGCTCCAATGTTCATAGCCCATACTTCCTCCTTCCTATAACCGCTCCCCATACCCCCAACAACACACACACCCCAGACACACACTGCCTTTGAGCTCAGGAGGCAGTTCTGAAATCAATCTCCTGTGCTAACTGTACATGCAGGTCAGGAATGCAGATCCCTGCTTAGGGCCTGACCTCTTGCGTTTGGCTAGGGTCTGGGTAAAGCTGGAACAGCTGATTGGAGAGAATGACCAAGCATGGCAGATACTGCAGAAGCCTGAGGGAAGGACTCAGTTCAAATGGAATTGGGGTTTGGAGTTTAGTTGGAGGAAGATGCTGGGTGTCAACAGGGCAGGCTGTCGGGGACCAGCAGGTGCCAGGAGCAGAGGCGTCTCTACTGGTGACCTACTACTGTTTCCTATGATGTAAACAACACCACTCCCTCTTTTCCTTGCTCCCTTTCTCTTTTCTTTCCTCCTTCTCTGCTACGGATGATACTAGGATAGAAGAATTCTTCCTTAGCTTATCTTTAATGCTCAACTCAGTGCCCACTTACAAATGTATAGAAATCATCACCAAGGTGATCTCCCAAAAGCCTAGTGACTGCTGGCTACAGCTTTTCTCTCATCACATCTATTGTGTGAAACATGGTGTGTCTTAGGCCAACAGAGGATGATCGAGTTATTTCTCCCTAATGGTTTACATGGAGCATCCCAGATCATACCAAGTAAGTGACTGTGGAGGAGACAGGACCAACTCCTGGGAGAGACTTAACTCATAGCCAAGGGCAGATTCCTCCTCACTAAGCAAGGTGGGTGTGTGGGCATTCCTTGGAAATTAGCATCACCTAGGGATGGTGATGCCCCTTAGGATCATGCCATAGCCTATGACCGTTTAAGGTCAGTTTCTCAATTTTCCTACAGACATAGAAACTGCAGAATCAATTTCATTGAAAAATAAATTAAAATCATTGACAGCATTGTAAGATAAGTTGAAACTTGCTGTGGAAGAATGGCCTAAAGATAGTTTTGGAAACAGTCGCGGTGACTTTGTTTTGAATAAATATTAAAAAAGAACACCATGAGCTTGCAAAAATCATGTTGGCTTCCCCCTTTCATCATTTTCAGCGTAACTGTGTGGCTGCTTGCTTCAACACTGAGTTGTAGTGAAAGGGGAGCAGGCCTGCTTTTCATCCCGCCCGGCTCCCGCACGGCTAGCTTATACACCTGAAATAACAACACACAAATTGTATTCATTTAAACACTGTCTGGCCCGTTAGCTCTAGCCTCTTACTGGCTAACTCTCATATCTTGCTTAACCCATTTCTATTAATGTGCATCGCCACTTGATTGTGGCTTACTGGCATGAGTCTAACCACTGTCCGTCTTGGGTAGGAGAAGCATGGCGTCTGCCTGACTCTGCTTTCTTTCTCCCAGCATTCTGTTCTGTCTACTCCACCCACCTAAGGGCTGGCCTATCAAAAGGCCAAGGCAGTTTCTTTATTTGACCAATGAAAGTAACACATAGACAGAAGACCCACCTACATCACTGAGTCATTAAAACAAAGTCTAGGAATCCTCCAGAAACACATCATCACTTGTCAGTAGAATGGATGCTCCATCTTCGAGGAGGTAGATTAATGAGCAAGAAGCCAGCTCATTTGCCATGCAACACCTTAAACATTGATGTTCAGGTATTTCTTTTGTGTGAGAGCACGGAGGCCCTGAGATCACTGCTACCTTGTTATTCTTATTTGATTAAGGGATGAACATCAAGCCCTGTGGTTGTAAAGAGCTGTTTCCTGTATCAACTGCCTGCCTGAAAGCACTGACTCAGTGCCATACATAACTTATGAGTTATACATACATATGTGTACAAAACATATGAGTTTTTCCTGTCTTACATATTTATAATTTATATTTATTTATTATGTTGTATTTATTAAAGTGCCAGAGATTCATTTTCCACATCTAGTTTCCATGCTTTGGTTTTTATTCTGTGATATTTTGCACACGTATCACCCTGCTACACATATGTGACTGTAACTCAGGGCAGGGAGGCAGCTCACCACAAATACTGTGCCACTGAGTCCTCCTGCCACTGATTCTCAAAGCAAAGCTCTGTCCAATGCGCATCATCCCCACTTGGGTACAGAAGGCCAACCAAAGGGTTACAAGAGAAGATGAACAGAAGAGAGGGGGAGAATGAGAGGGCCAAGAGCTGGGAGAGGAAAGGTTAACAAAGGGGAAAAGGAAAGAGAGGAGATGGGAGTGAGGGAGAAACAACATTCTTAGGAAGTTGAAGGAACACACATTAAACAGCCCAAGTACCTGTGCAGCTCACAATACCACACCGAGTGCTTTCCAGTGCGGTCAAACTTTACACCAGAATGATATGTACCTACCTTTTCCCCTGTGGCATACAAATAGTAATGTAATTTTTAAAACATATGGTGGAATCTATGTAGCAAAATTCTGTCCTCTGTCACATTATGTTGGCCATGGCATCTCATTGTTTCCAAAAAGGGAAATTGGTGGGTGGACAGGGACTAGAAGAAAGCCTATGTATGTGTAGAAAAATTTATTCTAAATGATTATAGCTAATCAGGGGACACATAGTCTATGTCTGTTCTAGATTATGACCTTTTTAAAATCAAGCTGTTTATCTAAATTCAACCAGTTATTTAGTGTACTTAATTAATGGGGGCCAAACTGATTCCATTTCTTGCTTCGTGTGAAGACACTGACTTTCCACTGCACTTTATGATATTGTTTGGG
Source organism: Bramus lutescens (assembly GCA_001685075.1). Lineage (NCBI taxonomy): Eukaryota > Metazoa > Chordata > Mammalia > Rodentia > Cricetidae > Bramus > Bramus lutescens. Next base: position 37,692 of record LOEQ01005345.1, read on the forward strand.
TCAAAGCTTTCATCTATTTTCAACTACAGAAGTAACTAAGTAAATGTCTAAGAAGGATCTTATTATTGAGTTGATTTATATGTAAGAGAAAATATTTAAGCTATTATGTTTTATAACAAAGGAAATGAGACACAGGAAATATACCACAGTTCTAAATGTGCATTACTTACACACATACAAGGAAAACAAACTCTACCCAGGTTTCACTGTATAGCAGTAATCTGTGACTGTGACCAACATCCCATATTTCCAGTATCTTGTACAAATTATGGTAAACCCCTTGTTTGCCACTGAGGTGTCTAATAGAACTGTGCTTTGGCTAATGATGACCTACCCTATGCTCCACACACCCATGGCTCTTTCTTTAAACTCCTCCAAAGTGAGAACTCTTTCATCTGAATCTCAGCTCATTTCTCAAACCAGTCGTGTAACACCAAAGCAAGTGGATGATGGGTTCTTCTCTTTCCTGAGCCCCCTCCTCTCCCTGTGTTGTTGCTTCTGACTGCACCAAGAGTCACAGAACCTGGTAAGGGTTTTCTGTTCAACCTGGATCACACATTTTCTGTCATTCTGTGCCTTCGTTATTCTGGTTAGATCTCAAGTCTTGCAGAGTCAGTGGTCTTTTCACTTATGAGCCAGAGTCAAGAGAAGTGGGGGCTTCTGTTTAATGAAGTTTTCATTTGAAAATGAAATAATTATCTGCTTGCACATGTGTTACAGCATTCCCTTACCCTAATTTCACCTACACTGATAATATTTTGATTAATTAAAACCATATGCATGATTGAGTCCTTACAGTTTGCCTGTTCTTAGCTCATTGCTTCTTTTGGCTCTCCCTAGTCTTCTTGGCTGCATTGCTGGAAGATGGTGTGGAGCATCCCAGAAATAGGCCCTGAATCTCAAGGAAGAGAAAAGTGACTAAAACATAATGTTCTCATTCTCCTCCATGCGCTGAAGATTTTGGCTTAAAATTCAGCTGCTATTTCCATCATATTCATGGTGTCTCCATAAGTCAGGTCTTAAACATTCAGATTTTTAAATGGAATACAGTGTGTATGTGTGTGTATAAATATATGTGTGTGTATGTGTGCATGTGTGTGCATATGAGTGTGCATGTGTATATGTGCATGTGTGTCTGTGTGTATATGTGTGTAAATATGTGCATGTGTGTGTGCATTGTATATATATATATCTATTTCAAATGTCATCCAGCAAATGCATCAGCAATGAAAACAAAGCAGCTCCAATCCTCATATTAAACGTGGAAGACTCCTAAAAAGCATACATAAAATATTTATCTCTTCTTTGAAACTGAGGATCTTTTGAAGAGAAATATGATAGAAGGAATAAAGATCTCACAACTTTTGAAAGAAAATTGTTCCTTAGGTGCTTAGAGAAATGATAGGTCTATACTTTTGAAAATATAATTATGAAAATTGTCTCCAACTCAGAGACAGGCTGAAATTAAGAAGGCTTTGAAACTCCCTCAAACAATTCTTTTCAAAACTCTTTTATAAGAAAACCCTAATTATTATTTAAAGTAAAACAGCATTACTCACAATCCCTATCTTATAAGCACATTGTTTAAAGTGAAACCTCAATCAAGATGTCACTATATAGCTCCTTGTCTATGAAATCGCTAGGCTGATGTCTGAAAATTCCCAAAGAACAGAGTGCATCATGCAATTAACCTAGGACCAGAGGTAACTCAGGACCAGAGCACAACCTGGTGCTCCTGGGGTGAGTGGATCAGCCCCTGAGATGTTCTAGAAAATTTAAGATCATTTTATACCATTAATGTGTTTTTCCACAAATATGTAAAAGAAGATTGTGGGGGACAATGTTCTCTAAGTCTCCACTTGCAGCTGATCCCTCTGGTCATGTGTGTTAAGGACTTTGGGAATTGTACATCTTACATTTGGGACAAACTACAGTGAACAAAACTACTAGTCATATTTCGGTTAGTTTAGTTTCATATTGGGGAGCATCAGAAGAAATAGGAAATTGACAGGAATTCACTGCTAGAGCAATGAGTTCTGGGTACATTTAATAGACATTACCTTTTTATTCCTTTTCTGAACTCCAGGTGAAAGAAAGTCGTATCTAGTTGACTGAAAATGTAACAAGTCTATTGAGCCATCAAATTGCTGAGGCCACCTATGTCCGGATCTGTTGGGGACAGAAATGTCTGAAGTGCAAAGGGCAATAATCATGGCAATTAAGAGTTGATGTAAACTAGAGAGTGTCCTCAGCTTCTGGACATGCCACTTAGTGCCTCTTACTGGGGAAGTAGTGATGCTCTGCCAATGAAAACATAACATAGCTGAGATTTTGATAATGACTTAATAGCTAGAGGGACTTTTGCTATCTTGTGGCACCAGAAGAAGGTGGGTGAAATTATTCTCATACAAACATTTTGGATCTTAATAATAATAATAAAAGGAATCTATTTCAGAGTTTCTGACTAATGATGTACAGAAATACTTACATGTTTCTATGCTCAATCTTGATGGAATTCCTTGGACCAACTGCTCCAGGATGTGGCAGCTTATGGAAAGGCTCAGATCCCATGTGTGACCAGCCTCATCGTATCTGAGTCTGATTTACTTAAAGTGAGCATTCTGAGGTTGGGTCATACAATCTAACACATACTCCGGTTTCATAGAAGGCTTTCCCTCAGCATGCCAGTAAACAAGTCCTTGTATGAATCGCTTTCACCTTTGGGATCCCGGGCAGCCTACCTTAGCACACTGGCTGGCTTATCCCACTGGAAAGGGATTGACACCCTGGATGAAGAGGCAGCAAACGTCTATTGTACCAGGTGGGCACACAGGACTCTGACACACTCCTGCCTCTCCCCACTGGGAACCACTACATGCCTGAACATCCCCGCGGTATAAAAAAAATACACATCCGCTATCGCCACCACCACCTCCTCCTCTACAGGAAGAATGAGGGTAACTAAGCACTTTTTTAAAAAAAAAAAGTATTAAATCACTCAGCTATGAACAGCTCTGATTCAAGGATTCAGCTTTCTGTACTCATTACAAGCTGTTCTTTCTGCATTCTCAAGCTGATAACTTCTTTTTCTTTGGTTACTGTTGTTACATACGTGTGTTATATGTATGCATATGATTGTTGATTCCGTCCTTACTGTCTGTGTGTATATGGTTTCAAGGCTGACAACTCTGCGCTGCGCAACCAAGAAGAGGGCTCACCCCGGGAGAGACTAACTCTCCTTCTTCCAGAAGTCAGTAGTTGCCTGTAGCTCTTTGTCTACCCCACAAATTTCCCCCTCCCGTGTCAACATGCTGATTGTTATTCCAGTCTTATTTGTGCAGCCGTTTCTAGGACAGACAATTTCATAGCAGGCTTCCTACAATCCTCCTGCCGAACTGCACAATTGTTCCATAAGTTATAGATGCGGGAGGTGTATTGGTTAGGACTGGGCTTCTGTGTGAGGAACTAGCTCATGCCAAGCGTAGAGTCTGTTCTCCGTGTGAAGGAAAGCTGCAGGACATTCAACCGCTTTGGCCTGACTTATGAAGTCGAAGGCAGCTGGCTTGTCTGGTGTGAAACCTGCATTTGGTGTGGAAGCACAGAGCGGATACCTTTCTCTCCCACATACAGACATCTGCTGCCAAGTGGAAGCAGAGTCCTCTCCAAACACAAGTCACTGGTGATTGGTTAGAGATGACACTCTAGGAACTGTGCTTGGTGACTTTCGTCCACTGTCTCTAAATTTTGCAATGACGGTATGAGAATACATTATATTGACAAGACAACTAAGCAGCTTTGATTTCATGACCTCCCTGGGTTGCGGAGGATGAGCAATTCCGTGTTTAAGAAACGGATGTTTGTCCCATCTTTTGCAGGCCGTGAAGTGATGGATAGTAATGTCATCGTCTTTTCCTCCTCATATTGAGTTCTGTGCGAGACAACCGGCAAGAATCCTGTTTGTACTGATTTGATGAGCCCAAATGAGTGAACACAGGAGGTTCAGTAAATGTGTTGGAGCACAGTTAGATGTAAAAGGTACGGTGTTCACCCTCAAGACATCTCTGCAAACTCTAGGTAAAGTGGATTTGACCTTATATTGCATTTCACATTTAATATGAGTCAGATCACATTAATTATACTAAGGATCAAATTTGTAAGTGACACTCTATAAAATGTCACTGTGAAAAGTCTGCCCTCTGTCAAGAGCCTTCATCGTAAGTGGCCAGAGTACCATAAAGTCATAGTAGCGGCCACAGGTCACAAACTCAGGGTCCATGCAGAGGTTAGCCTGGGAGGTTTCCTATGTCTCCTGCAGAAGGTTCAAACACTCCTATAACCTTTCGAAGAAGATAGAAACGTGAGTCTATGGATTAGAGAACAGTCACCACAGAGAGAACAGAAGCTTAGCACGGACACAGGTAACCGCGGACATCAGCAGGTAGAAAGAAGTCAGAAAGATAAAGGATTAACAACTTCCCTCATGAAAGAGATTTCTTTTAAAGAATTAGTTTAAATGCTAAAACATTAGTGAGATCAAATGAAACAGGGATGGCGTGGTTGAAAAGGTTCAGCTGGGGATGGCGGTGACTTCAACATCTCAGATTGAACAGCATCTTCATGAGAGGGACCCCCCTCTAAGAACCATGAAACCCACTCTTGTGTTTAGAAATGGAACTTTTCAGTTCTATGGTTGCATTTAGATGATTTTAGAAACTGCATTTCTCTGTTGAAACATTGCATGTGCTGCACACACACACTGGGGCTTTTTAACACTAGTGTCTGGCATTAGGGTGTTGTTCCTTTTCTTCTAACGGCTCCTATTTTTCTAAGGGTCTCTTTTCCTAATAATTTCTTCTCCTTTTCTTTATCCTCTTACAACCGGCTTTTATTCTGAGTCATATTTAGCCAAATACAATAGGGACTTGAGTTATGTGAAAGTAAACAGTAAGTCAGAAATAGCCAGGTTAAAAAAAAAAACAACTAAATGCTACGAGACTTTGAGAGAAAGATAAAGGCAAAGCATGAGCAGAATAAGCAATACATGGGCTGTGAAAGAAGCTGGACTATCCATGGAATTGTTTCCTATAAAAATGAGATAAGAAGATCTGGCCTCAGGCAAAGGCAACATGCAGGAGAAACTGGGGGAAAAATTGTGAGAAACTGAATTTTAAGCTCTCAAAAACAATGCTACTTCAAAGAAAGCCATGTGACAACCCCTAATGTCCAGTGTCAACAATTCAGATGGACATTTGTGTCCTCACTGGAGAGCCACTTCTTACTCTTCTAGTTTGGAATAATGCTACGTTTGGGTAAAACCACACCTTCCTAAAAGACTCCAGAGCAGGTTCGACCTGATGGGGTGACGCCTGGAATTGCTGCTGGTCCCCACAGACTCACCTGGCCAGCTCAGCTGGAGCACAGGTTGCCACAGGCACAAGTGGGACTTTGTCCTTCAATTAGTGCCTCTTGAGAAGCTGGCCTTGCCCAGTAAAGAGGCTTAAATGAGTATCCAATGGAAAGGCTACCAAAGGGCAACAAATTCGTCATTTCAGTGCCTACAATTCTAGTGGTTTCAACTGAGAATGTTACAGGGTGCATGGTTTCCTGGCGCTTGCATTTTTCTGAGCTTCTTATTTGACAATAATGATATTAAAGGTCCAGGTTATCAAATTTCATTTACAATTGGACCCATACAACACTGTGAAAAGAAATAATGACCAATTAAGTAGAAAATATACTGTTATGTGAATTACATAAATAACCAAGAAATTCAGACATAATTATGACATCGAGTGCCAGACTCTCCCATGCTCTGATTCATTGCAGAAAATTCTTTGAGCAGAGGTATCACAGGGAACCCATTCCATCAAACTTCCTTCTACGTATCTTCCCTCCTCTTTGGCTCATACGATGGCACAACAACCTCTGCAGTTTTCCTCCTCTGAGCGGTCAGATGAAGTATGAAAACATCACGTGCGCCTTCCCACCCAGTGCTGCTTTTGAACAGAGCTGCTGCGTTTCCATTGGAAGCCGCATCCTACGGTCAAATCAATATATGGCTGCGTTTTCTGTTGTTGTTGATCACCGTGAGCCTTAAGATTTTACGGTAGCGGCAATGCTGCTGGGAGCATCCTTGTGTGTTGGTGTAGGTTTCAGACGGAAACTGCAGGAGTAAAGCGGTAAGAAGGGGTCCTTCAGCGTCTTCGGAGTTCACTCTCAGCTCCTGCTGCCCCACGGAGAAGACGTTCACCAGGAATGCCAGGGTATGCGCTCCTTACCCACATGTCTACTGCAAGATCTTGACAAACGCACATACTCTGACTTTTACGGTGCTCTGTGTGGCTCTCGAGATCTATTTTCACCTTGACTTGCAGTTTCTCATATTGTCTGTACAACACGGCTCTCACCTTAGACGAAGGAAGAGATGATTTATTCTGGAACCAAATATGAGTGGCCATGGCCCAGGAACATGGATTCGGGTTGCCCTAAATAACATATTCCAATGTGTAAAAGGTTTTATGAAGTTTTTATAGCTGCATAATAAAAGAAAATCATAAATCAAGGCACTTTGAAAATTCGCTGGTTGAAACATTAAGTGAGTGCCAGATAAATCTGTGTCATAGATTTCAGGAGTTACCTAACAGCAGTTTTAGCGTTCAGGTTGTTCAAAGCTAATAATCTGTTAAGGTGATGTATCCCAAAGGATTTAATTTAATGGTAGCAGACACAGAGGGCCAAAGAGTGGATATTAAGGGGAATAAAAATAACCCAAGATAATTTGGCTGTCGATCAGCATCATCCCAACTTTTCACGTCAGAATGTCCTAACTGGTCAGTCACCCTGGTAGGATCTTTGGCACAGCTGTGGCTCTCCTCTAGGATGTTTAGTCCATATTCTTTCTACTGAACTTTCCCAGTCATGCAGGCGACAGAAATATTTGCTTAGCCACTATTTTGCTTTTCCCTTGCAGAGTAGACTAAAAGAACTCTACACTTAGGGTATTTTAATTCATTAAAATCTTCCTCCATGGGCAATGATCTCTTTTGCTTTCAGAATTCTATTTCCTAAAGTCATATTCTTTGTGTGACACTATTATTATTTTTGAGACAGCTCCCCCACCCCACTCCCAGCCCTCTCTTGCTCTGGTTTGATATCATGCTTGTTGCTTATGAGCTTTGCAGTGGTACCTGGGTCTTTGCTCACGACCCGTGGCATTTGCTGTGATCTAGACACTAACAGTTCCCTTTTCTATTTGCAAGCACACAGACCACACACCGCATTGTTTGCAGGGGAGAGGGAAGAGTCAGGATGTCCCCTTGTGTTGTTTCCATGGACGTGAACAGAGAGCTTACTTGCCTAAGTGGATCTTAGCTTCTGAGTGATTTTCACCTTAGTCCTTGCTGTTCATAGCCCTGGCTTTGGGTGTGTGTGTGAGGAGAGAGGGGTGATTTTCTACAGATTTCTATAATTAGTCAAATACTGTAAAAATCATGTTATAATTTTTATTGAAATGAGTTCAGTTTATCCACCATATGTTTCTCTTCATTTAGTTGACTCTATTACATTACAATATAATCTTATATTCATCTAAAGTAAATGCTATCAATATGCTCAATAACAATTTGCTCATCCTTTGACAAATTGATTTCCAGAAAACATTTTCGTTCATGCCATAGAACATATTGAAACTACATTTTGGTGTACATTTCATACTTTATATTGGTGACATATAGAAGTGTGTATCATTATATCAAGTTTATATCAAGTTTTCTGGTTATGCTGTGCTGTTACCTCTGACAATGGACTTGTCCGTTTCATAATAGTCATGGTCTTTCATTGTGTTGGTATAACAATTAATCTTGATCACCAGCTCAAGATTTAGAATTACCATGGAACCACACCTTTGAATGTACCAATGAGAGTATTTCTTAAAGTTATTTAGTTCAGGGTATAAGATTCACCCTAAAAGTGGGCAGCATCAACCAGTGGGCTGGGGTCCTAGAGTGAGTGAAAGGAGGAAGTGTCCTGAGCAGCAGCACTCAATGCTCTTGGCTTCCCAACCGTGGATGTGGTGCTGTCTCTGGCTCCTGCTGCCAGATTGTCCCTGACATCAGGGCTGTGTATCAGCTTAATGTGTAAGACAAAACAAACCCTTCTTCCTTAAGCTGTTTCTTGTCAGATATTCGATTGTTTTAATGAGAAAACTAACTAATGCAGTTGGCTTTTCTGCTAGCTAAGCTGATCACACCCTCAAGGGCAAGGAGGTGCCAAGGCGGACATCAGGCCACATGAGGTGTGTTTTCCTTGTTCCAGAACACTGTGCCTGAGATTGGCCATGCATTTTTATCCTTAGATTTATTTTCGAGTAATGGTCAACACTTTCCATTTTAGGACATGATTTTAATGTTGTTTTCCTCAGTCCAGAGGACCACAACTGAAATTGGACATGCCTTTTTATCCTTACGTTTATTTTAGAGTTGAGACAAATGTTTTACGTTTTAGGACATGACTTTAGTGTTGCGAAAGAGTGGATTTTATCTTTGTTTACATTTTTCTGGTTTATCTTCTCTATTTTGTCTAAAGTTCATTCAACCAGAGAAAATGATTTCTATTTTGTTATTGTGAATTAGAAAGAAATAATTAAATTCTTGGTCTTTTAACATAAACTATCCTTGTCTCAAGTTCCCACTGTAAGAATACAGTTGGGCATGGTGGCACACATCTTTAATCCTAGCACTCAGGGGACAGAGACAGGCAGCTCTCTATGAGTGCAAGGCCAACCTGGTCTACAAAGCAAGTTCCAGGACAGTCAGAGCCAGAGTGAGAGAACTCATCTCAAACAATACAAAATCTGACAGAAGTTTACATGTAGCGTCTCCTCCTTCACCATCTTGCTTTGTTTACTGACCATTGACTGTTGCTTTCTGATAGAGAAGAGCTGCCGGGGTTTTCTTTGATCTTTCCAGCGAAATAGCAGGTAGGTGTATGAGCATCTGCTGTAGGACATCCCAGATTTTTACATTCTGCTGCTATGTTTGTTTCCTGCTTCTACTCTCTTGGTCAATTTGTTTTGTTTAAAATCCATTTGACATGACAATTTCAGCTCACTTCTAATTTATTGAAGTAAACTGCCTCCTGTAATATTTAAAGTCTTCTCAAAAATGTAATGTATTTGTTACTGTTTAATTCTAAATGTATTTCGACTTCCATTTTGAATTTATTTTTGTCTGTGAATACGCTGTTAGCACAAAATCTAATGACTTATTATTCTGTTTTACTGTTTTGCTTGCAATAAATGTCTGTTTATTCCACATATTAGGAAACACTACTGAGCAATAGCAGTGACTTCTTACTTATACCTTGACTAAAGACAGAATGGATTTTTATTAACATATTCTGGAAGACTGATTAATTTTTATTATTGAGTATTTGTTTTAATGTATCCTTAATTAAATAAACAGTCATAGTTCTGATGTTTAGATTTGTTATCCTTGGTTGCATTTTATCACCTTAATTAATAAGAAACAATTCATATTTTGATGATGAATCTTTCAATATCAGGGATTAAAACTGGTATGCTCCAGGTATTGACAGACATTAAACAGCAAAAATTAAATAATGTAAGCAAAGAAAATAAGTCTAGTCATATTCTTGCCTTAAAGATACACAACCAGACAGGAAGTAGAGGGAGGTCAATGAGAATGGGAGAATTCTGGGAAGGAGGAAGCCCATTCCTCAGGGGTCCTGACCCAACCACAGAAGAAGCAAGGTGTGACTGCCCCACTAAATAAGGGTACTGAGCCACACGGTAAGAAGAATGGGCTAATAATGGGCTATATAAGTTATAAGAGTTAACAAGAAGCCTGAGCTAATGGGCCAAACAGTTAGATCTAAAAAAAAAAACATACAAAACCAATAAACAAAAAAGGGTAAATTCAAAATGTGGATGAATCTCCTTGGCACTGTATAGAGGGAAAGAGGCCAGGCACAGCAGAATACAGCAGTGCAGGATCCCATCCACATGTCTTATAAAGGCAAAAGTAACTCACAACTTGGGAGCGTGCATGATCTGGCTGGTGGTGGGAGAGAGAACAATTAGAAAGGAGAGGGGAACTGGGTGTGGTGCCTACTGCATCTGCTGTGTCAGTGAGACTCACTTTGTGACATAGCTCAAGTTGCCACTTAGGCTTGGCACACGACTGTCTTCATGTTACAAATGAGCAAATGCTAGAAAGGTCCAGTGTCATATAATATAAATATAAAAATACCACAGCTTTTCCTATACAGATGTTTACAGTGCATGAAAAGTACGTGCTTGCACTTTCATGCGTGTGTGAGTGCGTGTGTGTGTGTGTGTGTGTGTGTGATTTGGTGTGTTTGGAGGCGGTGGAGTACACTGATGGCTGTCTTTTCACCTTATTGATGAAACAGGATTTTTATAAAACCTGAGGCTCTACAAGTTGGTTAGAATAGCTAGTCACGTAGTCCCAGGGATCTTTTATTTCCCAGTGCTGGAATTATAAGTGTGTCACCATGCCTGGCTTCTTACATGGGTATTAGGGCTCAAACGTAGGTCCTGTTGTTTATATGGCCAGCGCTTTTTTAGCTGATCAATCACTCTAGCCCCTGGGACAGTATTTTTCCTTAACAAACCTAGAAATGTCTCTTTTAATTATGAATGTACTTAGGAAAATAGATGTGAGCTCGTGAGGTGGCTCATCAGATAAAGACATGTAATGGCAAACCTGGTGACCTGACTTTGTTTGATCCCATGACTCCTGCCAACCAACTGTCTCTCCCACTCCCTCTCTCTCACAAACACACACACACACACACACACATACACACACCTTTTTCTCTCACACACATATACCATGGCACTTTGAGAGTCTACACAATGCATGTGCCTACTAAATAAATAAATAAACATAAATAAATAAATCATGTTTAAATTTTCAAAAACTAAATATATTCATTATCAGAAGTGGGCCAGAAATATCATTATCATAGACTTCCCCCGGCTGGATCATGAGTTCCTGCCCAGCTGCCATGTTACACAATAGCAGTTTGTAGAACACGGTAGTGAAATTGTGTATTCTCAGGTGGAAAATGTAAACTGAGAAATTTAGGTTATTATCACACACCGAAAAATGGTTTGCTTGAAAGTCATAATCAAAGCTTTCAGAGGGGAGCAGGGCACGTCCCCTTATCTTTCTCCACTCTTATCTCATGTCTCTCTGTAATTTCTCTCAGCTTTTTAGGAGATTAAAATTGATTAGTAGCTATAGAGGCTATGTTTATGAGGCCTTAACCTTTCTGAGGAGCACATGGGAGTGGGTAGGAGAGGAGGGAGGGGAAGTGGGATTGGTAGGTAAAAAATTAATTAACTAGTTAATTGATTTTTTTTAAAGGTTTAAAAATGCAACTTCTTTTTCCCTTGAGAGACATGGGTGGCAGTCTAGATTAACTCAACACGTTCGTCATGAGTCACGAGCAGCTGGAGGGAGGTACAGAGAATGGCGCCTCCTTGCGGCCCTTCCTTGGCCAGTTCTCTTGCAGCACATGAGCAGCGTCTTCATGGAGATCCCGAAAAACCTGGACTTTTATCATTAACATTTTCCTCATCTGTTCCATTTGTCTATGTTAGATATCTCGTTTTAAATTCTCTGTTATTGGCTTAGTAATATGCTAAAATACATTTCTTACATTTTCCTTTTGTGTTTTTATTTGGGTCTGTAGATTTACTTTTTAAAAATATTTTATTGATGTTTTACTAAGAATGCTTTGTAATTATGATATCTTTAATTATATTTATTCATATATTTTGGATGAAGATGCTGGTTATCTTAGGAAAATAACCTGACAGTGCAGATACCAGGCCCACAGAATCACTATCTCCCAGGGAAACCAGAGGAGGTGGATCAGACACACAGGTCTGTGTCTCAGGTCTCACTGCACTACCAGCTTGGACAGGGTGTGCCAGGAAATCTAACGAAGGGATGCAGGCATGAGCTGTGGAAACAAGGACTCTTGGATGTGCTAGAATACATTGCTGGCTGGTTAGAGATCGCAGTCTGCCATTGCCTGGCAGCTTCCTCTAAGCTCTGAAGTAAGGAAACTCCCTCCCTCCCCAGAAAGGCTTCCTGCTCTCTACCTGTCCTTATCTGGAGAATGTCCCTGGACCTGGAGGACTGGCCTTATCTAAAGGCTGTCTCTACACCAGATGCCTGCTTCATCTTCAACTTGACCCTTGGCACAGATCCCTGCTAGTAAAACTTGTGCTGGGAGTTCTGCTATAGGACCCTACTGCCACATACCAAGCCTTGTAATAGGAGCATGCCACTTAATGCAAAATAAGGTTTGCCCTCAGGCTCCCCAATCCTACACATTTCTTATACCTTGGAATAAAGTTGAACTGATTTGCAGAAATCTGTCTCCCAGAGGGTTGTCTCCGTTTGTTCTCATGGGCCATATACAGAGATTTTTGTCACCTCTTCTGCCCCTTTCCCCTCTTGGATTGATGGCTGACAGACCAAGAGGGAAAAAGAACCTCCGCAGGGTGTAGGGACACACCATTCCATGACGCCTGATCTAGACTCCTATCCAAGAGCAGTGCTATCAGTAAGCCCACGCCGGTCTTAGCGAGCTAGTCTCCTTTCAGCCTGGAAACAGCATTTGGAGGATCTACAGGTATTAGATAGAGGCTTTGTAAGCGCCTTTAGAAGTCCCTGATCATATATTTGGAATAATATATGAAGTTTGTAGATTAATTTTGAGATAATTTATGAGTATGGGTATTTCTTCCTCTTTTCCATGCATATGCTAAACCTCTGAAGTGGGGTCCTATTTAGCGTCTTCCTATTGGTTTCTGGGTTATCATCATCTCTGCTCTTATATTTCACCATTATGTATTGGTAGCACAGACCACAACTTATTTTTGTATATAGGTCTAGACACATTTCTTTAATGTTGACAGTTTCTATCTAAATGCTAATCTTTTATCAATAATAACAATTTTATTTCCTTGTAGATACCACATTTTATTGCTAAAGTTTCTAGTATACATACTCAAGCATTTTTACATTTTTGAAATTAAAATGTAATTATATAATTTCACCCTTTCCCTTCCCTCTCTCTAGCTCCTCTCAAGTAACCACCCCACTTGCTCTCTCTCAATTTCATGCTCTCTTCTTCTTTAGTTGTTGTTACATGTGTGTGTTCCCAAATGCATAAACATATCACCAGAGTATATAATCATATAATGTTACCTGCACATATATATATCTTTTCAGAGATGAATATCTAGTATTGGATAACTAATTATTGTGCTCTTCCCTGAGGAAAACTGTTTCTTTAATCCTCAGCATTTCTATGAGGTCAGCTTTAGTATATATTTAATAAACTTATTGATGGTAGAAACATCTAGTTTTCATAATAAATAGAACGTTAACTAATTTAAAAGATGTCACTTATGAAGTTGTCATTTATGAAGTTGTGATTAACATCTATCAAGAAAGAGAAGTTCTTGTCTATTTCTGGTTCATAAAATCATTTTTCCTAATACATTTTCGGAATCTATTAAGACAGTCTTACTTTCGTCCTTAAAATAGACATTGTTTTGTAGAATGCTTTAAGCTCCCGGCAAAATTGTATGGAGGTACAAAGATCGCATCTGTGAAGCCATTCTAACCAACTTTGCACCCAGGACCAGCACGTGAAGGGCTTGCCTGTCTCCATGTCAGGATGTGACCAGGGGCAGACAACCTTGTTGCTAGCATATATCATAACACGAAGTTGTTCTCTGTGACTCAGACATTTACTGTGTTTATACTGAAATGTCACTGCATTTTTGCTTCAGGATAACTTGAGGCAAAACCATTTTACTTCAAAATACAAGCCATGAGAAAGTAATGATGATTTGAAGTTAGACAAAGAAAGCACTGTGCCATCCACATATTCTCCCTTCCTTGGGCTGGCTTCTTCACTATTTCTTGACCCTGCCATCTACCCCTTCCCAATACACACAAGCCCTGATACCTGCCTTTCCTCAGGCCCTGCATCCACCCTCCCCGAGACTCTTCTGGACATCCTCCTCAAGTCCCTCCCACCCACTCGCCCCCAGGCTCTGACGATGCCCCTTCCCTGGCACCTTCTTCATTGCTCATACAAAGCCACAAGTGCTTTGCCCTCAGGTCCTCGGGAGACTCCTGGATCACTCACTGTTCCCTCAGTGGGCCCTTCTGGCCCTTTACTTACAGCCCCGGTCTCCTTGCTGCAAGGAATTTCTAGCTCTCAGCCCAGCAGTGCCTTTTTCAGAGAACCATCTTCTCCCAGTACTGTAGAGACTAGGTCTGCCTCCACCCTGCTCCTCCTCATCCCAGAGCTGAAGCGGGTAAGTACAACGGCC
>LOEQ01005345.1:61623-74101 GCA_001685075.1 Bramus lutescens
AGTTAGTTAATAAGAAAGCCTGAGCTAATAGGCCAACCAGTTTATAATTAATGTTGGCCTCTGTGTGTTTCTTTGGGACTAAACGGCTGCAGAACTGGGCAGGACAGAAACCTCTCTCAACACCTCCCAAAGGGTAAGGACTCTGATGGGGCATCACCAAAGTCTGACACATTAAGTTGTGGCAGGACCAAGCCCCTCCCCTCTGCTTTAAGGCTGAGCATGGCATCCCACTGTAGGGAATGGGCTCCAGTAAACTAGCTCATGAACCAGGGATAGATCCTGGTCCTACTGCCAGGGGCCTCTCAGATAGTCAAAGCTTCACCATTGTCTCCCGCATAATGGAGGGCCTAGTTTGACCCATGGAGGCTCCACACCTGTCGGTCTAGAATTCATGAGTTTCCATGAGCTTAGTTCAGCTGTCTCTGTAGATTTCTCTAACATATCTTGACCTCCCTTGTTCATATATTCCCTCCTCCCTCTCTTCGACTGGATTCCCAGAGCTGGGCCTGGTGCTTGGTTGTGAATCTCTACATCTGGTTACTTCAGTTATTGGATGAAGGCTCTATGATGATATTGGGGTATTCACCAATCTGATTACAGGGGAAGGCCAGTACAGGCACCCTCTCCTCTATGGCCAGGAGTCTTAGCTGGGGTCATCATTGTGAATTCGTGAGAATTTTCCTAGCATCAGGTTACTGTTTTTATTATAGGCACCACACTTTACTTCTCATTTAGCTTTGCGAATTGGGCTTTAAATCATATTCTTGTTAAACTTAGTTTTCTTCTATTTATTACTATTTCTTTCTGTAGTTCAGGGGATGGAACCCAAGGACCCATGTTTATCAGGCAAATATTCTACCACTGGGCTGCATCCCCAAGACCCCTGATTGTTTTTACTATTTATATGCAGGAAAGGTAGTGTTCTAGAAGAAGTTGGACATACAAAGTAATAATCTCTTTGACATTTTCTTTTCCCTTTGTGTTCTAGGGAGACTTCTCTCTCAGAGCTGAGAGTTCCACTTAATAGTTTTCTTCTTCAGGAAAAGCCCTGGTAGAATTCATCACTGTCTGCCTGCCACTGTCAGCCCGTCCGTCACCTCACCTCTGTGGTTTGGAAAAGCCTCTCTGCATTATTTCATAAAATGGCAGGTCTTGGTCTACACACGTCTCTGTAAATAATTGCTGGCTCATGAGAGCTGATATCTCCTTTCATTATTGCTTCCATGTCCTCTAGAGAGAACTTATTTAGAAAAAGACCTTGATGTCCACATCCTTCAAAGAATGTGTAATAATCATTGAAAAGGAGGTAAGGGAGCAAGGGAACCGCATCCTGGAATCCAAGATGAGCACTTTATGTGAGCTATATTTTATGCTCACCATTTAGACAGTTGCCATGTGAGTGATGCTGTTTGACAATGGAGTTTAAAAGATGAATGTTACCATGTGGTGTAATCCTGTAACAAGACACGAAAGGATTCCAGGCCTTATGGATGCTCAAAGTCTACACAGTGATCATGGCACACTGTGTATTACTTGAATAGCTAGCTCAATAAACAAACATCAAGCCCCACATATTACTGAAAGCAACAGTATATGCAGAATTTTCATGAATTTTATAAATTTATGACAAATAATGAATATAGTTTCCATTGTCAATAAAGTACTAAAATTGTCAATATAGACAGATACTGGGGCTTCATTGAGGAAGAGCATACCATCCACCTGCAGGAGCTACTCAGGCATTTTTTTCTGTTAGCTAATTCACAGGAACATACCAAAGAGAGTTGAAGTTCATAGCTCAACATGTGTTTGGCTCCCCGAGTCAACACTGTTATCAAGACTGTTAACTGTCTGTATGTTATCTAATGGCCTTGGTGGAGCAGTGTACAGACTTTCAGCAAAGCCTGTAAGTCTTGAATATATAGTCTAACAGGATGGTTTTAGAATAGCGGGTAAAGTGAACATGCAAACCTTGGGGGAATTTCAATTCAAACTGTAACACAACAGTTTTCAATAGCAGAACCACATGTATGAAGCCCTGAGATTCAGACTGCTGAAGGACAGTGGTGATCAGAATATACGCTCATGTGCAAGATCTAAAAGGTGCATTATTATGCAGTGTTTGAATGAATTACTTTGAAAAATGTGAGCATTTAGTCCTATATCACTTTATTCAGAACCTATCAAGGTTGTATTTGTCTCATATTCTGCTGCTCTGATAAAATACCCTGACATAAACAACATAAGGGAGAGAAAGTGTTTATTTGATTCATAGTTCTAGGTTACAGCCCATCATTGTAGAAGAGTCAGCAGTAGGTGCTTAAAGAAGATAATCACATTCTATCCACAGTCAAGAGCAAAGAGCAGTGAATTAACCCATTCATGCTTGTGCTCACATCACTTCCTCCACTTACACAGTTCAGGATCCCCGGACTGGGGAATGGTGCCACCCATGGTGGACAGGTCTTCTCATAAATTAATATAATTAAGGTAGTTGCTGCGGGAAAGTGTATAGCTAAGAACTACCCACCTACTGGGGCATGGCCTCGTACACTATTTACCTGGATGGGAAGCACGTCCTGCCCTCTTCCTCTCTGCCTTTCCCCCTGGACCCTGGTTTTGCTGGTACAGTTTGTTTGGATCTCATCTTTATCCATCATTCACACAGAGAGTCCTGATTTGTGATTTGTAAGTTTTATGTATTAATAAATACCTGTGTATTTCCTAGTTCTGAGCTAGTGTAGGATTCCTTTTATTAAGCGCCAGATCTCTCCGTGATCAGGTAGTCTTCGACAGAAAGGCCTACATGTTTTTCAATATAGATAATCTGTCATCGATAGTCTTTCCCAGGTAACTCTGGATGAAGTTGACAACTAAACTTTAATTGTGAATTAAAACGTAACATTTTGGCTGACAAGATGACCCTGTGTATAAAGGCACTTGCTACCAAGCCTGGGAACCTGAGTTTAAACAAAGGAGAGAATGGAATCCTGAAGATTGTCCTGTGTCCTTTGCACAGACACTGTGTGACATGCCTGTGTGCATGAGATGGAATCACAGAAATTAATAAATATAACAAAAATGAAAAGTAACACCTTAATGAGATTTTAGTCATGCATTTTATAAATGGAAAAGTTCAAGCATGTGATCTCACAATGAGCACTGAGGAGGCACAGAATCTACAAATTAAATGGAAAGGTCAGCTTAGTTTTTAGTAACTGTTATCTTCTGAGAAATGCATCAGTTTCCTCCAGAACAAGGGAAGAAATATGATACTTTAGTCCTGGTAGGGGTTAAAAGTATGCACTTCTCTTGTCAAGAATAACTTTGGTTCTAAGCACCCATGTCCAGATGGCTCACAATAGCCTGTAGCTCCACCTGCAGGGGTATCTGTACCTCTAGCCTCTGAGGGCATCTGTATTCATGTGCACATCGTTATAAACATGAACATAATTAAATCATGATGAAAAATAATTACTTTTAAAGATTCAATAGTTCAAGTAAGCCAAAAATAAATATTACCTAGCACACTAATTAATTCAATAGATGATCATTACAAACTATTTTAGTTATGGTGTGTGTTATAAAATGTGATAAGTGAAAATGTTAGTGGTATGGAACACCAACCGATAAGGACAGACACAATGGACTTCCAGGAACCTTAGGCAGTCCTTGAGCAGTGTAGCAGGAGGCAGGACACTGGGGAGCTAAAAGGCCTGCTCCAAATGGCTTTACTGGATAATGGGCAATGTGAACCTGGCCACATGAGGCTTCTGATAGTAATCCCACATTTGAAAGTAGGAAGGCTCCCACTGGTATCTTGATATCTCTCTTGTCTATAAGCCAGCATTCCCTGTGGTGGCCTAGTGAAACCTAGATACACATAGTTCTTTGCATTTGGGATCCAGCAAAAACCAATTCCAGAGAGAAAGGTGCTGGATGATAAGATGGAGATGACAATGAGAGTAAGAGGAGGAGACAGCCTGCGAATCCCTTCGAGCAGCAAACGTTTCTCAACAAGAGCCTACTGATTGTCCATAGCGCAAGTTGTAGAGTGTGGGAATCCCTTCTGAGCCAGATTCCTGCCTGCTGATGATTTAACCCTCACAAACCACCTTTTCCTTCTTCTATTCCTTATATAAACAACTCCAAATACAAACCAGGAACTTTCTGTGGCTCTTTCTACCAAGTCTTTGTTCAAATAGTCCCCGTTCTGCCATTGAACAATTTGGAACCTCTTTAAAGCTAGATTCGTGTTTTCAAATTGGCTTACCTGCCAGTATTTCAAGATTCAGAGCCTTCATACCATGGATTTATCAACCTTTTTACTTATCACCCCCAGCCAGGACGCTCATCACATACGTGAAAAAAAGAATGAATGGATAGGAAGAATACATGAGGATACACAAAGCTCTGAGCCAAAGAAGCCTCTGAACATCTTGGCTGAGCCTCCCTGCAGCTATCACTACAGCTAGGGTACCCAGGGAGGGCATTTCTAAATGTATTATTAGTATCTTTAAGGTTTACATTTTTATCATATTAAAATTATACCTACTAATATGTATATGATATACTTATAATTCATAGTTTTATCTCAAGAATAAAAATGCAATTTCCCCCAATAACTCCACTGACAAAGACTGTAATTGTTCATCTTGACATCAGGAACTGTTACATTAGAGGTAAAAAAGAACAAACAACAGACTTTGCTTTGTCTCCTTGTAAAGAAACAAGCTATGATTGTGGGAAAGGCTGTGACTGAATCCTTCAGTCATTCTTGGGCTTTAAAGCTAAAGCTTTTACTGCCCCATTTTGTTGATGCTCTCTCTTGGTGCGATCTCTGTACCCAAGACAGCCTAGTACACACTCCCGTCCTGGCCACTCTCGGTTCTCCAGGGATGACTGCGAGGCACTGTACAAGGCTCGTAGGTGAGTGCAGAAACCTGTTTGCTGTGCTGTTTCTGTTGTAACAGTTCATGAGATGTTAGTATGATAAGCCTTACCTGACGTATGACCATCTGAGCAACCCTAGATGAATCCCATGCCCAGACATCAACTCCGGGGAGAAGCCTGGTATGCAAACCAAAGATTATAGTGACCCCAAAGAGGAGCAGGGTAGGATCCTCGATCTCTCCTGAAGACACCCAATCTGTGGTGCCATAGCAAGTATTGTTTGCAAAACATCAGCCTTCACCGTGTTTTGGTGGGCCTTTGCCTTTCCACAGTGAAACCTACAGCTTACATAGTGAAGAACACTGACTAGAAACAGGCCTGATCTACCACCACAGAAACCACTGAGTGTGTCTCTGTTAGCCATGATGCATTCATTCCTGGATGGTAACAGTTTCAGAAGGAGTTACTTTTCTGAGAAAGAGTTAGCTGAGCCTAGTCATGGCTTATTATTGTTATGTAGCTATATTATTATTATATACATAGTCTACTCCACAAATGATACAAAACAACCGTGCTGAGCTTCACAAGCCAAGAACCTGGCTGGAGATGTGTCTTAGGGCTAAAGTACCTGCCTGGCATTCCCAGCACTGAAAAAAAAAAACAAAAAGATAATTGACTTCACCACGTGGCCTAGTTATTAATTTATTCTCAAAGCTTTCCTGTTTTAGGCCCAGCACCTTTACTAACCCACAGAGCAGGGATGATTTTGGCTTGCAAAGTTGAGAACAAAGAGAAGAAAAGATGATAAACTACTGATGTATTGGACAAAGAGTAGAACAAAAGGGAGAGAGGATCATGAGAAAAAATAATCAATATGCACAATCTTGATGTCACACTGGAAAAATATCTCTACACATAATTAAGGATGTCAACAAGCTTAAGTACACATAATTGCAGAATTTAAGAGACATAGAAATTCAAAATCCCATGAATTTTAGGGATCACTTACCGATGAGGATATCTATGGACCACAGAGATCTCTGATATGATTGCAATAATTAGTTCACCTGTCTGGACATGAAAAACACCAGGTAACTCTCTTGGGACCAGTCCTCATGTTCTCAAGCAGCTTTCCCAGAATTCCTGAAGCCAGGCTTTTTGGGTGTTTCTTGGCTGTTGACTCTACCACTCCCCAGCAGAAATTAGAATATATACAGATATATATTATGTATGTTATATATATAGTATAATTAGACATGTTTGTCTAACAAGCTAGATGATGATAGTGATCACTATCGATGACATGATTGTCTTAGCTATTTTCATGCTAAGTTATAACCATCCTTTACAGTGTATGTTTCATCAGGAAAAGATGAAAGCATATCCTGTCTCTCTAGAGTCGAAAGCGAACACCACTCATTTTCATCCTTTGTTGGCAACAGTTGCTTCTGGAAGGATCTCCAGCTGCTGGGCTCATTGTCAGCATCCCCACAGCCTCTGCCAGAGATGCGAGGGAAGCCATCCTTTCAAAGCTGGCTAACAGGAATTCTTTGGAGCCCCATGGCTGTGTCTCTATAAAGTATGAGTAAAAACCCTGACTTAGGTAGGTTCCCTGCCAGGCTGGCCTGGGACCACTGGGTACCGCATTAATTTGAGACTCTCAGACACACGCATGAAATGAGGTGGGGAAGATGAGGTGGCTGCTTTTAAACCAGAAAACAGTTCAGTAATTCATAGCTAAACGCCATATGTTTTATAATGACCAAACTGTTTGAAGCAATACACTTCTAGAGGCCTGCCAGTATGGCTTAAGAATGAGATAATGTTTGACATCTTTCATGAGTTAGAGCTGCAAATGCTGACTTACACATCTGAGGTAGAATCCATTAATTGAAAAGAGACACTAAAGAAAGACTCCCTAATTAATTCTCCTTCTTAGGTTACTTGACATTTGTATTTGACCTCAGTTGATCTCTGTGTTTGGAGTACAGACCCACCAAGACCTCTGATGAGGGGCAGCAGAAACGAGCCCTGGATAGGGACCTTGATTCTGCACACTGCACCCTGGGAAGAGCAGAAAAGAGCTAAGGTTAAGATGAGAACAGAATGCTGTCCCATGGGCTGGAACCCCAGGAGTGGACGCCACTTTCCTAGGTCTGCAACTCCAAAAGCACCACAAGGTGGCACAGTCTCCAGCGTGGGCCCACTTTTCATTCATATAAGCGGGAATACCCCCATCTGGATGCTGTCTCTCATGCTGTAGAGCACACGCTAGAAATTATGTCACACTCACCGTGAGACTTTTATTTAAGAATTTTTAAAATATCTCACATATGCTTCTTCCTGACTTATTCAGAATAGTTGTGCATTAATTTCTTCTTTACTACTAGGGATATAATTTCTGTCTTGTTCAGTAATTCTATTTAATCTTTAAACAAATGGTTATGAGAGAGAGAGAGAGCTAGAGAGCAAGTGTGCGTGTGTGTGAAGGTCAGGGTGCTGTGGAGCTGGTTCTTTTCTTTCACCTTTATGTGGGTTCTGCAGATTGGACTCAGGTCACTAGGCTTGCACAAGCACCTTTACTCATTGAGCCACAGTCTCACTTTGACGTGGTCTATTATGCTTTACTGAATCTAAAGCAAACACAACTTAAAAATTGGTTTCTTTGTGTCTTAACATGAAACGTCTCCTCAAACAGTAATTCAGGGGATGACTTTGAAAGCAGGGGCCTCTTTCTATGAAATCTGCCCCCTCTGCTGTTTAAGGTTGATTTTTTTGGCACTGGATCCCACACCTTAGGAATTTATCTCTTGCTACGGCAGTGCTTTTAGAGCAAATGCAGGCCATGGGCACCAGGGGCTCTTGCTGGTCTGGGACAAGTCACCCCTTCCACTCTGTCTGGTATGATCATAGTTGTTGCTTTGCCCGAAAGACTTTGCAGGAATGGTGTGATTGACCTCAGCATGGTCTGATGTTGAGAAGGCAAGTATGAAGCAGAGATACTAAAAGTAGACCCCTTAGGTCTGATTTTATGAGTGGATAAGGGGTCAAGAGAATTTTTTCTAGGACAAAATTCTGAATGACTTGCATAAAAATGGGAAAATTGATAAGGACTCTGAGATGAAATTCTTCCTCTTAGTTCAGGCAATGACCTCTCAGCTAATAGTTAAAAACAAAAATCTTACTTTTTACATATTTTCTTTTAAGAATTCATCTCTACCTCAAGTTTCTTCATTATTACTATTCTCACAGTAATGTCTAGTAATTTAAGTTCCTCCACATCTGTACACTTTCCCTCCAAACAATGTGCATGGGGAAAGTTCATTACCATTCCCCGAGAAATCTATGTCTGCTTCCCCTTTCTCATCCTGTTTTGGGAACTTCTGGTGCTGTACAGGGTATCCTACGAGGCCATGCTGCTGATCCGCTTACCCTTTGGTCCCCCTGAGCACTGTCTCTCTATTCCTTCTGATAACGGAATTAAAGAGCAATGGGGACACAACTGGGATAGTAGACGTGATCAATAATGGACCACCCTCCACTTCTCTGTGGAATAGGGGTCTCCTTGTCGTGACAGAGACTCCAACCTCTCCCCACATACTCCTGGATGGTAACAATGTAGCAGGATCTAGCGGTCTTCCTATTTTCCTGGGTTCTTGTCTTAATTAGGAAGGTGTGCTGCATTTTGACTTTTGCCTGCATTTGGAACAACGGCTTTGCCCTGCGTGCTAGTAATATGGTGCATTATACTGACCAATCTTTTGGTGCCATGTCAACCTCAGATCTGACATTGATAGAACCTGGTTGTGGCATCGTGTTCTTTCTGCCACTGTTTGCTTGGCAGCACTGTGCTTTTGTAGTTTTTGCGTACACTGGGCTGTACTCTGGTGATACCGGTACCCAGCTTTAATATGAAAATAACAGGATGGACTTGGAAGCATTCTTCTATTTTGGAACATTTCATCAACTATCGATAATCACATAAAAGTTTGTTATCATTCATCAATGAGACTTTCTGCTCCTTGGATCTTTTTAACTAATAATTCTGTTTCTGGTCTTGTGATGAACTACCTAATTTCTATTTTTGGAACTTGTCTGCATCATCTGAATTATCGAACTTGGCACAGGCTGCTTAAATATTCAAAACTCCAGAAAGATGACAATAGATTGGTGCTATCATAAATATCTGTGAGTTAAAATAAATGCAGGCCAAGGTAATTTCATTCGATGTAAAACTGTTTAGTTATTTACCACTCCTAGTGAATTTAATATTTTATCAAGATGCTTAGTTATTTACCATTCCCCATTACTTTAAAATTTTATCAGCATGTATTAACATTTTTATCTCTAATGGCATTTTTATCTGTGTCTGTGTTTTAACTCAGATCATTAAATAGCAATTCTCTGCCAGGCTCCTCCCCATCGCATCTGAGTTATTTGGCCTCCCCCATCTGCTTGCTCTCATACACAGCATGTTCTTCTGATTCCGGCTGTCTTGGCAGGTAGACAGTGGCTTTCCTCATTGCTTCAATTTACTTTTCTGAGTTGGTAATAGGAGGAACACTGTGTGCGTGTCTGTCACCTTTAAGTCTGTCGTGAAATAATCTCAGTCTGTGCTCATTTTCTCATTTCTTTGTTCCTCTTGTTCCTCTTGCTAGACTGTGAGAGTTTACGAGTTCTGTTTCAGGCATGGTTAATCCATAGTTAATCCTTTCATCCTTTTAATGAAACATTTTATAGAGCAAATATTTCTCATTTTGGGGAAGTATAATCTGTCAAATTTCGCTTTGGTATCTAGTCTTAGAACTGTTCACCTAACTCTGGCTTCTTTATTCTTTACTCTGTGCTTTATTCTGAAACATTTATACAAAAAAATCTATAAACAGCTGCATATTTTACATGTAGTTCCAGGATCCTAATTAAGTTAACTTAAGTCTCTCAAGACTTGTGTTAATGTTTATTTTGAAGCCATGGATGCTTAGTCACCCAGTACACACATTCACACATATTGATACTCAGCACAGAGTAGAACACACTGGCTCTTTATCACAAGGTCAAAAGAAGCACCAGTTGTCCAGGACAAGACAGAGAGAGCATTTGTCAATGAATGTGACCATTTTAGCTGTCAAAGTTAACAGGGATCCTTCCCTGAGAGTGCCACCTGCAGTCAGTGGCTGACACGCATCTGCACCTCTAGAATCAGTGTTAATTTGGTGCCAGAGACAGTGAAACTCATGTGAATCTTATTTCAAGAGGTAAAATCAGCTGTATGGCATTTGCTATTTGCTCATATAACATTTTTACTGGTTTTCCCTATTTTCTACTTTCTTAAGTCAATTATTCCATATATGTGAGATCTATATGTATCCAGTAATACAATTAACAAGTACACCATGTCTAACATGTGACAGGAATGGAATTAAATGAAAAGTAATGTCTGTGGAAAGAAACATTCTTTTCTCTACTTAAGACCCCATCTTTCTCATAAAGTAGGTAGAAATGTGTTATAAAGTCAAGTCATTCCATATTTTCTATGTGGCTGATATTGATTTATTAGTTATACTATTTTAAAAATTGCAAAATTAACATTATTTAATGTTGTTAATGGAAAAAACACATCTTAATTCATCTTAAAGGGAATTTAGTTTCTTCTGGAGCCATTTTGAATGCCCATGACCTGGAAACAGGATATAAGTTACCCCAACTTCTAAGTTCCAATGTGGGAGTATATTTATGAAGTTCTATAGTTTTACAGAACAAAGAGAGCCATAAATCAAGGCAAGTTTAAAATACATTGTTAGGTTCATCAGAGAAGCAATTATAGCAAGATGGGAACAACATTTTTATAGGCCCCAGATGCTATTTGATGGAGTTCTTGGGTTTTGTGTTGGTTGAAGATAGTGGTTTGCTAAGTTAATAGATTGAAAAAAAAAAGTTGCTCTGTTAATCACAATATGTTAGTGCAGACACAGGGTTGTGGGCAAGGAATGACTCTTCTGGATGCTTAGGACCAGCCCCAGGTAAAGTGATTAGTCCCTGGACCCGTGCCATTTCAACTTCTTTATGGTACTGAAATTCTAGTCAGTGTCTGCAGACACAAGTCTTCACTCACACTATCAAAGAATATAGATTAGTGATTTGCCCCACCTACTGACAGGAATTTATTAGCTGTGTGTTCTGTGATACATTTTAGAATAATTCTTGTCTAGCTAAATAATTCTATTGGTATTTTAATTAAACTACATTGGATAACTAGATTTCAGGTCCAGTTGCATCACTGTGATGTTGACTTTTTTTATCCAAGCAGGTGAGTTGTAGGTTATTTTAATCATCATTTTCAGCCCTTAGATATTTCAGCAACTCTAGCAAGTCTACTTTTTCCTAATTCACCAACAAATTCCCAAATCTGATAGAAACTAAAGGGCATAATTCTTGAAAATTCATCCACAATACCAACCTCACTCTTCTCTTTTTTTGAAAGCAAAACTAAATGGAGTTTTTTAAACTCGGGTATGAGAGAATTATGTTCGTCTTTTCAGCCCTTACTAACTATTTAATATGCCCAGATTGCTGCTTAGGTCAGTGGTCTGAAATTATCTCCTGACATCACAGCCATAGCTACAGCATTTGTAGCAGGATTGGTAATTCCGGATGGAGGAACAGCTGGGGAAAATTCCCAGGATTACTGGAAATTCACAAGTCTGAAAACCAGAAACGACCTTCCCTACTCAAGTGCCTTTCCCATCATGCACCCCACACAGAAGACCTCAGTCTCTGTGCATATATGGGGTAGTACATGCCTAGTGATTGTGTATGTATGGGCACAGAGTGTTTTTCTACAAACTGGATATTAATCAAATGCACTTTGGAGAAATTTGTTTCAAAGAATTGCTAGGAAATTTATTTCTTTTTTGTTACAGTTATTTTATGTATGTTTTGCTTTCTGTGCTCAGGAAATTAGGAGACAATAACAAACTTCAAAGAAAACCCAGACTGGACTTCTCTTCCAGAAAATCCCCCAACATAGGAAAGAAACAACACTGTACCTGCACAGTCTTTTCCAGAGGACAGACAATAAGAGAGAATTCAGAAGCAAAGTATTGAAGACCTAATTCACTAGAACTGAAACCCTGGAAGTACCATGAAAGACAGGACAGAACAGTCTCATTCTTCCTTGGCATCTTTGTGAAAAAATCTTAACTATATCTAACAGGTCTCCACTCCAAAAAAAAAAAACTGAAGAAAATTACAATGCATCATGACCTGTAGGAGACTGCTCTTTTGTTTTCCTGCTGGTCAGATCTGAATAATCACACAAAACTGTATTAATTACAACATTGCTCAGGCATATTTCTAGCTAGCTCTCACATTTTGAATTAACCCATTTCTATTAATCAGTGTGTATCACCATGATGCTGTGGCCTACCAATCAGGTTCCAGCGTTCTGGTGTCTTTCTCCTTTGACAACTACATGGCATCTCCTTGACTCCACCTACTCTCTCTGTCTCTCTCTCTGTCTCTCTCTCTCTGTCTCTCTCTCTGCCTCTCTCTCTCTGCCTCTCTCTCTCTCTCTCTCTCTCTCTCT
>LOEQ01005346.1:7048-18409 GCA_001685075.1 Bramus lutescens
AGAGAGAGAGAGAGAGAGAGAGAGAGAGATCTGAGGCAGCACTGTTAACAGCAAACAAGTAAAGTAAAGCAGACTATATTAACAAAAAAATCACCAGTAATAGAAGGACATTACAAGATAGATGGAACATTTTCTTAATGAAAGAAATGTAAAACCAAACTGAAAGACCAATTTTTACCTTTCAAATAGTCAAAAAGTGAAAGATTTCACAATCCATTCTGTGTCAAAGCAAAATATGAGTAAAACAGCATACCAATCATTGTCAACAGAATAGAAATGATTCAGCGTCTTGAGGGGGTAAAATCTAGTAACAATTGAAGGGGGCTCTTGCACAGTGGGGGCTCCCAGCACAAAGCACCCCAACCGCCTGCTTTCACAGCCAGAATAAGAGAGAGGGCACAGAGGCATTTGTCCCAGAGGGACAAAACGACTGCCTCTGCATAGAGGAGATAGACGGATGTGGCTCATGGGCAAGCGGCAGTTTATAAAGGTAAAGCGGGAAGCCCCATGTTAGAATGAGGTGTTAATTTTAATTGGGCATGTTAATTAGATGAGTCAAAGGTGGCTTCTGATTGCTGAACATCAATACTTCAATAGCTGGACCTTGGTAGTCAGCTCAGGAGGAGGAAGTGGAGTAAGGGAATAGACCTGGATGCTAGCTTTAGGAATGTAGTCTACTGGTTTTCAGCAAGGCAGAGGGAACGGGAAAAGGACATGGCCTGCCAGAGTTATGTTTGACACCATGAAGGTGGCCAGAGTTCCTTCAACAATGAAAATGCCCTAGAGCGGCTCTGCCATGAGGACCAGTGTTCAGATCCCAGCACCCATGCTGAGCAGCCCACAAAGGCCTGTGACCTCAGCCCAAAGGATGTGATGCTCTGCTTGTTAGGTTCTTGTCAACTTGACACAAGCTAGAGTCATCTGGAAAGAGGGAACCTCAAAGAGAAAATGCTGCTATCAGGTCGGCCTGTAGGCAAGTCTGTGGGTCACTGTCTTGATTAGTGTAACTCAATGTGGGCAGCACCACACCTATGTAAGTGGTCCTGAATTGTGTAAGAAAGTAAACTGAGTGAGCCAAGGGGAGCAAACCAATATGCAGCAGTCCTCACAGCCTCTGATCAGTTCCTGCCTCTGCATTCCTGCCCTGATTCCTCTGACTGTACTCTGTAAGGTGAAATAAACCCTTTTGTCCCAGCTTGTTTTTAGTAATGGTTTTTTCACTGCAACAGAAAGCTAAGATCTCTTCTGCTGCCACATGTGCCACATACACAATGTGCAATTTCTCTTTCAAATAACAAGTCTAAAGCCCCTTATATTTACTTAAACATAATAAAATCTATTATTACTCTAGTGTACCCTTGCTCACAGTATTAAGATTGCTTTCAGTTTTGAGGTAAATACAGTCACAATAAATGTCCTTGGTGTAATAGTTTAGATAAAATGGCACTGTTCCCCCAAGTGGCAGTAGCAGGCAGTGGGCCATGAGGGGCAGCAGTCCCCACATGGCAGGTGAGAGACCAGTCCCATGAGGAGCCACAGTGGGTGAGAGACAGAGACGGATAGGTATGTCATGTGGAGAAAGTGGGTATTTATTTAGTAGGCTATGGAGGGGAAATGGAAAGGGGGGAAGGGGAGAAGGGGGAAGAGCAGAGAGAGGGAGGGAGAGAGAGAGAGAGAAACAGAGAAGGGTGGGAGGCAAGGAGAAGAGAAGCTACCTCTTTCAGAGAGAGATGGAAAGGAAGGAGCTCAGGCTGGAAGTGAAAGGAAGATCAGCCTGCCTCAATGGACAGGGAGGGAGTGGGCAGGGCTTGTCTCTTAAAGGGTCAGGGCAGACCATTACATTCCCATTTCTTTTTTATAATAAAAAGGCAGGAGGTTAGGAACAAAAGGTTAAAGGAATTGGGTGGCGGATTCTCGAGACTACTTCCTGCTTATTTGTGGGCATCATCTTGGTGTGGGGGAACCTGAGAAAGTTGGGTACTACATTCTGGGGTAGCTGGTCGCTTTGCTCCTGTCTGGTGTTTGTGGTATGGAAATGTCTGGTGTCTCTTACACCTGTTTAAGGTATTGGCAAAACAGAGGACAAAGTTAAGTCTAGGAAAAAAAATTTAGGATCAAGGAATTGAGAGGGGTGTATCTGACCTGTTTAAGGTGGATCCTGCAATCTGGCTCCCTGGAACTCACAAGAATGTTTTGGGTTTGTGAAAACATAAGTTTTAGCACTTGGTATATACTGTCAGGTCCAAAGGAAACACCATTTCTCCAAATTCTGGTGGTTGGGAAAAGCTAGCATCCTTCAGGAATGTGTGACACCAATTCCCCTCTGCCAGAAGGACTCATTTCCCTTATCACAGGCAGAAGGGACAAATGGCTCCCTGTGGTACCTACCAGTCTACTAAAGCACACGCTGACCTCCAGGCTCCTTTAGCATCAAGAGCGCCTCTGACACATTTCAGAGTCCAGGCTCACATCCAGGCTCTTCTTTCCTTGTCCCATACCCACCCTTCCACTCCACTTTGCTACTCACAGGCTTCCCTCTCCCAGCTACTTGTTTCTCCTTATAATCCTGCTGTTTTGACCATACCCTCTCTTTGGCCCTCCGTTTGTCTCCACTTCTTGCCTTTCCTCTACTCTGCTCCTGCTTCTCTCTTGGCCAGATCGAGTCTGCTGGCCATGTTGTCTACTGCTTTCTCTCTCTGCTCTGGGCTCTTCCAGATGCCTCTGGCTGTTCTCTCCCTCATAGCTGCAAGAAAAACTTTCCCTGGAGTGGTCAGGTCATATTATCAGCATACATACATACATACATACACACACACACACACACACACACACACACACAATTTAATGCACGTAAACCTATAAGATATTTCAGTAAGCTAACTTTCTGGGTCAAAGGACATTTTCGCTGTTACTAAATCAAGTTTATCTTTTCACTTTTCCTTTTTTTGATGTATGTGGCATATGGGCAAATGGGGGACAGGGTGTGCATGTCTATGGCTATGTGCGTGAAGGCCAGAGGACAGCAGATGTCTTGTTCAACCTTATTCCTTTGAGATAGCGTCTCTCCCTGAATCTGGAGCTAGGCTGAATGCCACAGGCCCCTGCAATCCTACTGCCTCTGCCCCACAGCACTGTGGTTACAAGCATGCACAGTTACACCTGGCTTCTCCTCCTCTTCCTTTTTTCATTTTTTTAAAATTGTGTTTTGTTTTGCTTTGCTTTGCTTTTTTGTGACATGGTTTCTCTGCGTAGCTTTAGAGCCTGTCCTGGAACTTGCTCTGTAGACCAGGCTGGCCTCGAACTCAGACTGCCTCCAGAGTGCTGAGATTAAAGGTATGAACCACCAGCACCTGGCTACACCTGACTTCTTACAAGCATGCTCATGCAGCAAGCACTCTTACCCACTGAGCCATCTCCCCAGCCTGAAGGTTAAGAGTATTTTCAGATTTAGTTCCTTCCTTTACTGGTTCTCCTATTGGATATAAAGTGTTATCTCTGGGTTTGATCTAAATTTTCCAAACAATCAATGAAGTTGAATATGTACATTTTAGCCATCTGTGTTTTGTATTTCTTTGACATATATTGGGTCTACTTTCTAATTGGGTTGCCTTGTTGAGTTACACAGATTCTTTGAGGCGGGGGTAGGAGGGTATGCATGTTCCTGTGAGACTGTGCTTGAGGAGCGCAGGTGGAGACTGTTTTAGTAAAGAAGGACTTATGTCTGAAGAGCAAGATGGATGTATGTTTCTAGAATGGAAGAAAAAGTAAAAAAACTAGAAAGCCTTTGCAAGTTATGAAGGTCTGAGTAAGTTATTTAAGATATACAGAGGATGAAACAATATATATGGTGTAAGGCCAACAATTACAAAAACTGGCTAAAATGTATGTCAAATCAAAGTTTATTTAGAAATATCTGGTTATTAAAATATTATACAATAATTTAAAGTATCATACTAGTATAATTGATATCTTGGTGTTTAATAATCACACTTGGAGGCTATTCTAATATGGTCAGAGGGAATAAAAGGAGACTATCTTCCCCCTTGCCCTCCAAGGTCAATGAAGTTTCAGGGGACTATGGGTCATTTATAGAAATGCTGTGTACCTGTAGAGAGCCAGCTGTTCTCCTGCTGGGTGGGTCAGGGGGACGCCACCAGTGAACTCTAACCAGTATCCAGTCTACAAGAGAGTCAACAGGAACAGTTTCCTCAGTGGGAAACCACGGCCAAGCCAAGCAAGGCTCTGCTGCATCCTCACACTGATGGACACTGGTAAAGAAAGGCTTGAGGAGTCAGAGATGCCTCACTGACCCTCGTGACTCATGAGGACCAGATCCTCACTTGGCCTAACAAAAGAAAAAAAATGATTTTTGGTCACCTACATGGTCTTAAACACCCAGCAGGAAAATAGGACCCAGATGTAAATGATCAATGTGTTTCTATAACAGCTCAGGGAGCTACAGTTCTTAGACATTATACTTAACCCATAGGAAGTGTTAATGGACAATGAGCTCCCACTAATGATCTTCCTGGTGTATGTGTTTCCCAGATAGAGGACAAGACCTTGGCTTCCTTCAGCACTGCAGTGCCTGCTATTCAGCTGAGGAATAAGAAGGTCAAACCTCAAAGCTGTACTTACTGACTGTGGAACACTATCTCTTTCTGGACAAGTGCCTCTCCCAGCTACAATGTGCCCTTCTGTACCCTAACCATCCCTGTTCCCTGACTAAAGGAGGCTGCCAGATACTGTGCCATCAAACTCACCGGTCTTCCCAGATATATTCAGGATATCCAAAGGTTGTCTTAGGAACTTTGCTAGGCAATCCTATAAAAATGGCCCAATAGGATTCTATTGAATTGTCTCTATTAATACTCTTTAAATTGTCAATTAGATGGTAACTTAACCAACTTCTATTACGTGATTTCCAGGAGCCTGTCCCTCATGCAGGAGGCTGGTGTGACACCTAACTGGTTAGTTCCTTTGCCCTTCTGCAGGACCCCGTTACATGGTCCATCCAGCTGTACAGTTGGTGTGGGAAGTCCTTCTGTCTATGTGCTGCTTTTATTGGTTAATGCATAAAGCTGTTTCAGCCAGTGGCTTAGCAGAATAGGGCAAGGCAGGAGTTCCAAACAGAGAGAGGATAGAGAGAGTTGGTGGAGTCAGAGAGAAGCCATGTAGGTGCCTGTAGGAGACAGATGCACGGGAACCTTGCCAGTAAGTCACAGCCACCTGGCAATACACAGATTAATAGAAATGGATTAATTTAAGATATAAGAGCCAGCTAGAAAGACACTTAAGTTATTGGCCAAACAGTATTGCAGTTTATACAGATTTCTGTGTTACTATTTCAGGAGTCTGGGGGGCTGGGAAACAAATGAGCAGTTTCCCACAACAATTTTGCTTCTGACAACATACAGTGATATTTAAGTTTACTAAAAAAAACCCTTATATTAATCATGATGTTAATTTTTTTCCTTATTAACTTCATCCTTAATGTTCCCCACAAGGCTATAATAGAGGAGACCAAATACACATTTCTGAACTTACATCTTGTAATAGACAATAGTGACAAAAGTTACCAGTCTGGCTAACACCCATGACAAAGCCCGCCAAGAGTTCTTTAGATGGTTCTCTTGCCTGTTCTTTTCCTCCAATAAGAGACAAACTGCCCTATTTTCTAAGCACACCCTCAGGAGGAAGAGGAGCACTGATAGTCTCATTTTTATGTCACAAATACTATCTCCCTCAAGTAACACACTTCATTCAGTATCACAAATGGCAGTTAAATGTTCTGAGTCTTTGTCATCTGTCAAGTCTTCTTGTGGCCTCTTAGATGGACGCTCCACTAACTGTGGCCCTCTCTACACTGCCCCTTTTAATCAACTCTAAGCAGTTGAGAGAGATTTGAGCCCCAAAACCTCTAAGAGAAGTTTGGGTGACCTCTGAAAAGGGGACTAATGGGTCACCTACCTACCATAGTGGTCAAATACCCACTATGGGTATTTTCCTTAGGACTCAGCTAAAACTGCTAACTGAAGACTTTGTTTGTTTCTGCATTAATTAACCTCTCTGTCCCATCAGCTCTCAGAAACCCTTAAAGACATTTCAGATCAGCATAACTTCCTTCAGGATCAACTCAATTCTTCAGCTGCTGCAGTATTCCAAAACTAAAGAGGCCTACATCTGACCACTGCTAAGGATGGGTTTGTGTCCCTCCTCCCTGCTGCTTCCACACTAACAAATCCAGGCTGGTCCTGAGGATGCCCAAAGGCGTAGGAATCAGACAAAAAATTCAACAAGTCTCCTCCTGTGGATGGCATTTTGATTCCCTCCCACTCTGGCCCCTCCTCTCGATCACGCCTTTCTTCCTTCTTATTCTCATACCTATGTTTATACCTGCTTTTAAATGCTCTACTTCCTGAAGGAGCTTTCCTTACATCTGAACAGACATTCCAACAGAAACTCTCGCCTACAACGGCTCACTCCTTCCTGACACATCTGCAGGAGACCTTTGGGACACTAGAGTTCTGGCTGCAAGAAACCTTCATCCCTTTCACCCCAGAGCAGAAACATTCTTTACGGGAGTCCTTCATTTTATCCTGCTCCCTCCCTTCACTGCCTCCAGCCCCGTGACTTCTGCCAGCTTACTCTGATGAGGTTACTATAACCCTTGGCTGCATACACTGCCGTCCTTACTCAACCTGCTGCAGTGCCCCTCCATTTCTAGCTTTTCAAAGTGAAACATCCTTTGATTAGCCACAACCCTCCCCCTCCCCCCATCGTATGTTAGATCCTTCCACAGACTCTACCTCTCCCCTTAACCTCTGCATAAGAGAGCTGGGTACCCCTCTTAAACAGAACTCGTCAGCTCTCAAAGGCAGCCAATTCCATTTACTCATTTAATTGTTGAATCTGTCTGCCCACCATTGTCCAGTGAGCCTGGGCTGCCACTGCCCCCTCTTCACCATGGGTCCACACCCCTTTCACACAACATCTTTACATAATGACCTACCGGCCCCTTGCCAAAACCCACAATGGACCTCTGAAGCAGCACCACTTTCCCCAGCCTTTTAACAGCCCTACTCTTTCCATAATCCCAAACTGCAAGCTAGCACTCTCCTCCATCTGATCAACTCTACGGGCATCCTTCCCAGTTTGACCTGATTCACCACTGCCAAACACCTGCAGTCCTTCAAGACACAATACAAATCCTTCCCTACCCTGTATGGGGGCCCCTTATCTATGAACACCCACTTCCTCTTACAAGCTCCTCTCTGTGTCTCTTGCTTCTACCTCTCCCCCTTCCCCTCCCTGGGAAATCTCTCAGCTCCATTCTGTAAGCAGATCATCGATTTTCAACCCTCTAACATCATTATTTTTCAGAGGTTTCTCTAGGAATGCATGGGAGCAATCAAATAATCCACGAAGGTTGATGAAGTTAAGCAGGGTGGTGGTGGCACACACCTTTAATCCCAGCACTTGGAAGGCAGAGGCAGGAGGATCTATGTGAGTTCTAGGCCAGCCTGGTCTACAGATCAAGTTGCAGGACAGCCACGGCTACACAGAGAAACTCTGTATCGAAAAACCAAAACCAAATCAAACCAAACCAAAAAAATTCTCCTCCTGCTATATGAAGTCATTTTATGGCCACTTAGATCCTGGTGATAGAGCATAGTCCTATTCCTCCATAATTCCTCTTCTGAAGGAAGTAGCCTGTGGGAGAATGCATCAGCTTCCCTGTTGCAGGATGTTCTAATCACATTGTAAACTCCAAGCCTGTGTTAATTAAATACAATCAACCTTGGGGCAGGAGCCAGCAACTAGCTGACAGAAAGTAATCAGAGAGAGTCAGAGGGAGTTTGAAAGACGGATAGAGAGACACACAGGAAGTAATAGGGAAAGACTTTGAGTGTGGCAGTCTTTTTTGGATTGGGGCAGTGGAAGGACACTCTTGCAGACTAATTTAGGATGTAAAAGGGTGATCAGGCCTTTAAAGACAAGATTTGCACCAATAGATGAATGGATCAGAAATACAACTATTATTGCTCACATGCTTATGAAGCTGTTTAGATAGGAGAAGTGATTTCTAGAAATTTTAAGAAAAATCAAAATATCAGATGTTCTAATTGTAGAAAAAGGTCATTTGAAAAGGGATCGTAGGCAAGGTGTTCCTAGAAACAATGTTTGTTTGTTTGCTTTAGAAATAATCTAAACAGAATGTCCTGGCTTTCTGGAGCATGTAAAAGGTGAGGCAAAGGCTGGCATTGGACTAATGAGTGCAGCTCAACAAGAGACAGGCAAGGTAACCATTTGCCGTTGAGAAATACCTTAGGGAACTTCCTGCAGGCAGAACACTGTAAATATAATAAGTAAATCTTAAAAAAAATAGTCAGGGGGTGGTGTCGTATGCCTTTAATCTCAGTACTTGAGAAGCAGAAGCAGGCAGATCTCCATGAGTTTGAGGCCAGCCTGGTCTACAGAATGAGTTCCAGGACAGATTCCAAAGCTACACAGAGAAACCCTGTCTCAAAAAAACAAAACCAAACAAACAAACAAACAAAAAGAAACCCACAGCCCTGATGATGGAAGTTACAAAATAATATCACACCAGTTTAGAATTATGAATAAGAGGGTTATTTATTTAAGGGAAACTTACAGATCGCTGTCCTAGATAACAGTCCTCTGAGTCAACAGGAACAGAGTCTAGCAGCCAGAAGCGAGAGCAGGAAGCAAGAGAGAGCAGACACACACTTTACAACTGCTTTTAGAGTATCAGAGACCATGCCCAAGTGGACTGGTATCTTAAAGGCTATTGGCTGAAGGAGCAGAATGTGCTCCCACAGCACCTCCCACTTTTATTTACATAAGAGAGTTTCAAACCCAATACAAAACTATATACACTAGGAACAGATATTAAGTATAATTAGAATTACAGCCAGTATAAACAATATTAAGCAAGGAACATATGCTAAATGTTTTAATAAACATTCTATCCTAAGGAGTCTAAGTCTTGTATAGGAAATGGCTTGGCTAGATCATAAGCAGGTGATAACTATGACTATCTAATCTTCAACCCTATCGAAGGCCTGAGAAGGGAGATAATGTTACTTGAGCAGTCAGGAAGTACAATCAAGCAGTTTTCAAAGCGAGCAATATATGATGGGGACAATTAGCTACCTGAGCAATCACCTAAAGTCTTATTTTGCAACACTGAAGCAACCAACTTTGGCTAAGGCCTAGCATAACTAACAGATCATTTTTAGAGGCGGGAATTTTTTTTTATAACTGTCTTACCCTGTCTTAGCAAGATTTGACACTCTTTTTCCTTATGTCCTGCTTATCTGTTTCCAGATACCACGTACTTTGTCAATGACTGAGGTATGGGCAGTTCCTTGACCAAAGGCCAGTGGTGCCAAGAAGAAAACAAACTCCAAGTGGAGTGTCTTTGGTGCTCAACATTTGGTGCGAGAATTCTATATGAACAGATGGCTCTGAGTATAGGCCGGAGTTGAGGTGGACTGAGCAGGGTGCATTCCAAGCCTGGTGGCGTGCAGCAGAGTCAGGGTTTCTAAAACCAAATGGTGATAGAAGCCAGATGATGGTGGAAGTCACAAAATAATCCCACACCAGTTTAGAATTATGAATAATAAAAAGGTTATTCAAGGGGAATTTACAGATCACTGTCCTAGATAACAGTCCTCTGCGTGAACAGGAACAGAGTCTAGCAGCCAGAAGTGGGAGCCAGAAGCAAGAGAGAGCAGGCACATACTTTACAACTGCTTTTAGAGTATCAGAGACCACGCCCACGTGGGCTGGTATCTTAAAGGCTATTGGCTGAAGGAGTGGAATGAGCCCCCACAGCACAGCCCCACCCTGTGTCAATATTTTGTACAACAGCTGTCAGAAATAACATGTAAACAGCTTCCTCAATCTATAACTTACCACTATAGGGATGATTTCTTACTAGCTGATTCAGAAGCAGACACAGAAAAAGTCTGATAAATTAAAGAGAATTTTGCCTTGTTAGGAATTACAAATTGCTCCTGAAAAATACAAAGAGGAGAATGTATTCATTACCTAGGATATAAGATAGGTTTTCAGAAATTTCAACCACATAAAGTACAAATCAGGAGAGATCAATTACAAACTTAATGATTTTCAAAATTGCTGAGAGGTATTAACTGGCTACAGCCCAAAATTAGATTAATTACTCAAGAGCACAGTCATTTATTTTAAACCTTACAAGGTGATAAGGACTTAAACTAGTCCAATATAATTATCATCTGAGACTGAGAGACAATTGACTCTGGTGGAAAACAAATTACAGGATGCACATGTGGATTGCTTGAATCCAACATTTGACTGGAACTTAGTCATTCTACCTTCTACTCACTCTCCCACAGTAATTCTTTTTTGTTTGCTTGCTTTTCGGGATAGGGTTTCTCTGTGTAACAGTCCTGGCTGTCCTGGAACTTGCTTTGTAGACCAGGATGGCCTTGAACTCACGGAAATATGCCCCCTTCTGCCTCCTGAGTGTTGGGATTAAAGGTGTATGGCCCCACCACCTAGCTTCTCACACAGTAATTTTTATGCAGAGAGAAGATTATGTCTTAGAATAAAATATTTTTAGCACACAAACAGTAAAAAATGAAAGGTCTGTGTAGAAAAGGTTTCTGAATTGATTCTTAAAGGAAAATTGTCTTTATCAATGACCAGAAATAGACCCAGGAGAAATTATGGTACCTTTTACTAATTCTGAAATTGCCTCATTGTGGGCAGAAAGTGAACACTGGCCAAGAGATTACAATAATTTTTAGGAGAAATTAACAACAAATGTTCCGAAAGCAAGAAACTTCAGTTTATCAAAAGAACCAATTAGATTCTCCCTCATATAATAAAAGTGCTGTGGGAGCTCCTTCAGCCAATAGCCTTTAAGATACCAGGTCACTTGAACGTGGTCTCTTATATTATAATAGCCAAGGTAAAGCATGAGTTTGTGTTCTCACTTCTGGCTGCAGGATTCAGTTTCTGGTCCCCGTTTGTGCAGAGGACCATGATCTAGGACTGTGATCTGTGAGTCTAACCCTAAATAACCCTTTATTATATGTAATTCTGAGCTAGTGTGAGATTATTTTGTAACTTCCGTCATCATCTGGCGCCCAAATGTGGGGACCAGTGCACCCTTTTTGGGATCAGTTTGGCAGCCATGTGGTGCCTTGGGCACTGACTCTCCTGCCCACGGCTCCAGCTGGCACTGAGATGCAGCACACTGTAGTGAAAAGGGAGTGGGCCTGCTTTTGTCCTGCCCGGCTCCCGCACAGCTAGCTTATACCCGGAAATAACAATACACAAATTGTATTC
>LOEQ01005346.1:18581-33947 GCA_001685075.1 Bramus lutescens
GGCCAAGGCAGTTTCTTTATTAACCAATGAAAGCAATACATAGACAGATGACCCTCCTACATCAGCACACTGCTGCTCAGTGCTCCCCCACTCGTGACCCATATGCTGCTGCTTGACACATTACACACTGGCCCACACTGGAGCACACAGACCTTGACTCACACTGATGGAAAGCTTTGGGTTTACTCTTTATCCTGGTCACCAACTCTTGAAATTGCTTTGATCACCTTAATAACTGTTCTTAATTTGTTAAACAAAACATATTTTTCAGTACCTAAGTAAGCAATACACGCTGTTCACCACTGCTAGTGTCTCTGCCATGTGACTACAACTGAGACACCTGATGACCAATAATGATTATTACATTACTCCAATTCACTGTAATTGCCTTACAACAGGTAAGATCTTAAAAACTACAAAAATTACCAATAATACAACAATCAAGGAGTTCAGTAATTATTTTTCTTATGCTATGCACGGTATTCTGCAAGGCTTATGTGATTTTCCTTTTACATCCCTTTATTTGATTCTAGGGATTAGTTTTGTTTTTCATATTATCTAATTAAGAAAATGGTTTGATAACAGGGCCAAGAATGAGGCACTTTTAGAAATGATACAGTCTTTACAGACTAATAATGAATAGCTAGTTGAGAAGATCAATACTATGGAGAGGGATATCATCAATTTGATAGAATTATCTGAAAGAATTTGTGCTGTTGAATTTAACAATTGGAATCTGTTGTAAAAAGTTAAGCTAGATTAATGGACAACATATCTTTCCAGGAAGGTAATGTGCACACCATAAAAATTATGTTCAAGAATGAAACGTTATCTTTATTGGATGAGTTTAATGCCTTAGAATCATCAATGAGGGTATTAGAACAGAACATTGGACAGTAGATTCAGATTTTTTGTTTGTTTTTTTGAGACAGAGTTTTGCTGTAGTTTTACAAAAGGAAGTAGTAAAAAGATTTGAAAAGATTGAGGAATTTATTGAAACTGATGAGCAGGGACAGAAGGTACAAGGACAGGATTCAGCTTCATCAGTATGTTCCAGACCCCAGGTTGACTTACCCAGAGTTTTAACTGCATATCTGGTATTTTCCTTGGAAAGACCATCTTGTATGAAGTACCCTAAGGTAGTCAAAGAATAGACATGGGAACTAATATGTATGAGCCATCTAACAGAAGTTAAGCAAGCAATAGTATCTTATGGACTACATTCACCTTTTGTTAGGTCAAGGGTGAAAATGTGTGCTTCAAGCAATAAAGCTACCCCACATGATTGGCTTCAATTAATCTCAGCAGTCCTAGAAGACAGTCCTAGAAGAAGACAGTTGCTTTAGAAGTGTTATTGGAGAGAAGAGGAAAAAAGTTTAGAACAACAGGGGAAACCAAAAGGATTTGAGACTTTCCAAGATCAAATTCTTGGTGAGAGTCTTTACTCTGATTCTCAGGACCAGGCTCTCTATGATGAACACACCTTGTAGCACAGCAGCTTTAAATGATTGAAAGAGGATTCAAAAACTAGGAAAGGGAATTGAATCACATATCAGGGTTAAACAGGGCCAGAGAGAACCTTTTAGTGACTTTTTACAAAGATTAACCAAGGCTATACAAGTAACAGACTCAGAAGCTAGACGTGTACTTATTGAATCTTTGGCTTTTGAAAATGCCAACTTAGAATGTAAGGAGATCTTTGTACTTTTAAAGGTCAGATCAGCATCAATAGATGAATGGATCTTGCATACAATGAATGTTGTGACATTTGACTATAGTACTGAGGGTTGGGTAGGAGAAGCGATTTCCAATGTTATGAGGAGACATCAAAATGCAAAATGTTTTAATTGTGGTATAATAGAACATCTGAAAAGGAACTGTAGACAAGGAATTCCTAGGAATAATGTCTCCTCTAGGGATGGCAAGAATAGGAGGACTCAGCCTTCTGCTATATGTAGGAGGTGTGGCAAAGGCCGACATTGGACTAATGAATGTAGGTCAACAAGAGACAGACAAAGCAAACCGATACTACTGAGAAGCTCCTTGGGGTGGCCTCTCACAGGCCCCCATGTCAAACAAGGTCCAGTCATTTCCAGTCACTGTGGAAAACATGACTCATCAGGAAATTTAAACAATCTAGTGCCTTTTGTAAAAAACCATACTGTTCTGGATGATAGAATAGATATGGAGGATGAATCAAAAACTCCAATAGGAAGTAGGAAACATGTATTTTGGCAGACTTCTATAAATGATCAAAGACCAAAGCTAAGAGTGCACATAAATGACATTGTAATTAAGGAATTACTAGACACAGGTGCGGATGTGAGTATCATTACTCCAGAATCCTGACATCTGAATTGGCTTCTTCAAGAGGCAAATATTCAATCCCTAGGAATTGGAACCCTATCTCAAATGAAACAAAGCACGAGATGGGTTGAATTCATAGGGCCAGAAGGACAGAAAGGAACTCTGAGGCCATATGTAGCTAATATTGCACTGAATTTGTGGGGTTGTGACCTATTGCAGCAATGGAATACCCAGATTAACATTCCTGCAGTTCCAAAAACTCATGTTTCTGGGAAGGATATTATAAGATATTATAATCAAAGATCACCAGCCATTCAGGCTGTATAAGAACACAAAGCAACTAGCAAACCTTCAGAGTACTAACAATCTTGCCTTTAAAATGGTTAACTGAGAAACCAATAGGGGTTATACAGTGGCCTTTAACAAAAGAGAACCTGCAGGCTTTAAAACAGCTGATACAGGAGCAATTAGATGCTTGTCATATTGAAGAATCTACCAGCCATTGGAATTTTCCTGTATTTGTTATTATAAAGAAATCTGGAAAATGGAGAATGGTGGCAAATCTAAAAGCTGTCAAGAAGGTAATCCGACCTATGGGCCCTCTACAATCTAGAATTCCTTTGCCTTCTCTATTATCAAGAGGATGGCCTCTTATAGTAATTGATTTAAAAGATTGTTTCTTAACTATACTTTATAAGAAAAGGACAGAGAAAAATTTACCTTCACAGTGCCTACTTATAATAATTCTCAGCCTAGTAGGAGATACCAGTGGGCCATCCTCCCACAGGGAAAACTCAATAGCACCACCTTGTGCCAATACTTTGTAAGTCAGTCATTGGAAATAATATGTAAACAATGTCCTAAGTCTATAATTTACCATTACATAGATGATATTTTGTTATCTGACTCAAATGCAAATACTTTAAAAAGAATGTTTGAAGAGGTAAAGAAAGCTTTGCCTACATGGGGATTACAAATTGCTACTGAAAAAAATACAAAGAGGCGATTCTGTCAATTACCTAGGTTACAAAATAGTCTACAGAATATTAGAACACAAAAGGCACAAATTAGGAGAGACCGACTGCAGACTCTTAATGACACTCGAAGACATTTCCAGTCTATGACTGGCTGTTGGGATAATACCTGATCTAATAATTCATTTAAACAAAGCCTTAGATGGTTACAAAGGCTTAAATAGTCCCAGGGAATTAACAGGTGAAGCAAAAAAGAATTGATGGTCATTGAAGTGAAATTGCAGGAGGCACACGTGGATAGGGTGAGTCCAAATCTTAATTGTATTCTAGTCATACTGCTTTCCAGAATTTCCCCTGCAAGAAAATGCAGAGGTTAGATATTATCTTAGAATGGATCTTTTTATCACATAAACCAAGTTAAAAAAATAAAAACTTATGTGGAAAATGTTTCTGAATTAATTATAAAAGGAAAGTTGATATTTTGTCAACTAGCAGGTATAGACCCAGCAGAGATTATAGTGCCTTTTACTACTGATGAAATAAAAAAATTATGGGAAGACAATGAACCATGGCAAAGAGCTTGTGCTAATTTTAGGGGGAGAAATTAATGGCAATTATCTCAAAAGTGATAGAACTAACCTCATAAAGAGAACTACTTGGATTCTTCCCTAAATTGTACATGACACACCAGTAACTGGAGCCCATACATTTTATACATTTGATGCAAACAAATCAGGGAAGGCAGATTACAAATCAAGAAGAATTAAGTAAGATGGAGCAAAGCCCTTGTAATTCTGTCCAATAGGCAGAATTACATGCTATTCTCATGGTGCTAAGGGATTTTAAAGAACCTCTCAATATAGTTACTGATTTGCAGAAAGAGTTGTCTTGCATATTGAAAATTATAAATTTATAACAGATGATACAGAATTGTGTTCATTATTCATTAAGGTTCAAGACATAATCAGGGATAGGCTTTGTCCCATACATAACACACATCTGATTCCGTACGGGTTTGTCAGGTCCCCTAGCTCAAGGTAACACATAAATTGACTGATTATTGATCAGAAGTGTGCTGAAGCCCTCAGAATTTCATAAGAAACATCATGTCAACAGCAAAGGCTTAAAGAGTTTTCTAGTACATGGCAACAAGCTAAGGAGATTATAAAGAGATGTCCTATTTGCTTTTTCTTTAACCAAATACTGTTACCTGCAGAGAGTAACCCAAAGGGTACTCAAAGGAATGAAATCTGGCAGACGGATGTGTTCCACTTTATAGAATTTGGAAAATTAAAATATGTACATCACATCATTTACACTTATCAAGGTTTTCAGTAGGCAACTACCTTGAGCTCAGAAAAGTCTGATTCAGCAATCATGCGTTTATTAGAAGTTATGGCCATCATGGGTATATCTGCACAAATAAATGCAGACAATGGTCCAGCATATGTGCCTAAGAAAATAAAACAGTTTTTTGCTTATTATAATATAAAGCATTTTACAGGTATACCAAACAATCCTACAGGGCAGGCAGTTATTGAAAGATCAAATCGAACTATGAAGGTTATGCTAAACAAACAGAAAGGGATAGAAAATATCACTAGAAATAGCTTGCATAATGCTTTATTAACCTTGAGTTTTCTTAACACTAATGAGAAAGGAACAGTGGCATCAGAGAGACATTGGATAAAAGAAAAAAAACTTCTGAATTAAATCAGCCGGTGTATTTCAAGGATGTGTTGAATTCACAATGGAAACCAGGAGATGTGCTATGCTGGGGAAGGGGTTACGCTCTTGTTTCCATAGGAGAAGAAAAGCTATGGATGCCATGAAAATTAATAAAGATTTAGTTTGAAAAAGAGAAACCTCTTGAGAAAGAGAAATGACAGCTCATCCACAGAGGTGACAATCATACAAGTGGTAAGAAAACCTCAGAAGGGTTGGGGCAGGGTTCTGGTCTTGTCTTTGCAGAGAAATACTCATCTTCAAAGAGTCAAGAGGCCTTGGACATCTAGATGCCTAAAGATGAAATGATAGCTATCCAGAAAGAACCAAGAAGCAAAGATAAATCTGACTTATGATGCTGTATTATCTGCATGGTAAAATTTGATTATCTGGACATGTATACATCTCTACTTAAAAATCAGANAAATCTGACTTATGATGCTGTATTATCTGCATGGTAAAATTTGATTATCTGGACATGTATACATCTCTACTTAAAAATCAGATCTGGCTTTAGAGATGGACTATGGCTATTCTTCTCTAAATCTAAGCATGTTGTTAAAAGAAAAATTCAGAATTTCTGTCTCATGTCAGGAGCCGTCTGGTATGGGACAGAAAGAAGGTAGATTTTAAGGAAATACTTTATTTTCTCCATGCCCATTTTGTCTATATTGTATCTTTCATTGAATATACATCTATATGAATGTTTAAGTTTCCCACAATAAACAGTAGATTTTCCTGCAGTAATCTTTGAAGTTTCCAGGAAGAAGATGGGGCCCCACAACAACAACTCCACCTGGTCAATATGACGTCACAATGCTGATAGCACTACTATGAGACTGGTTTTTAGGGTACCAGCCATGGAAACGGCATACTTTCTTACAACATTCGGGCCAGGACTCCAAATAAGAACTTCAGAAAAACCTATTGACTACTCAGAGACCATTTGCAATCATTCAAATCAGCAATCTTAAAACTTAATCATCATTTTACTTTTGAAGGATTCCATAAAAAGAACATTGCCCCCATGACAGCTGGAAGCAATTCTAGAAGACAATGTCCCCTTTCCCAACAAAGTTTGTCCTCAGGGTTAGGTACATCATTTAGGGTTTATTACTTGTATAGGGTTGGGGTTGTGTTAGAAATTATGTAGGCCCAGCGATCTCATAAAAAGAAAATTGAGAAAACTGAATGGGATAATAGGTAGATTGATGTGAATAATGGTGCATAATAGAGTGAATAGTTGTGAGCTATTATTTATGTACAATTTACATTGGTATAGATTTTTGTATATTGATAAAGTTCAAATTATATTTGTTATATTGAATATGCTCCTATTTCTGTTTACAATATTTGTACACCTATGCAAAGTTATNTTCAAATTATATTTGTTATATTGAATATGCTCCTATTTCTGTTTACAATATTTGTACACCTATGCAAAGTTATTTTGTCAGATTGTATGCATGCACATTTCTTCCTCTGTTTAAGACATTTTATATATTGATACAATTTTAGGATATATTTATCATATTGCAATATATATTTCTACTTCTGGTGAGTATATTTACACATTGTTTATATTTTGAGGTCATTGTGCTCCTTTACTGCACAATTGTTTAAAGATTGTTTAATATTCTGATATGAAATCTTAATCTTTAAGTTATGTAGTT
Source organism: Bramus lutescens (assembly GCA_001685075.1). Classification (NCBI taxonomy): domain Eukaryota; kingdom Metazoa; phylum Chordata; class Mammalia; order Rodentia; family Cricetidae; genus Bramus; species Bramus lutescens. The sequence goes on from LOEQ01005346.1 coordinate 25,261, forward strand.
ATTAAGTATTATAAGTCATAGTCATCCATGGTTGTTATATTTTTAGTCAGACTAATTAGGTTATTTAGATACATTGAAATTATATTCTGCATAGATAGTTAACCTTCAACCACTTCAAAGATCTGTAGAACATGGTATTTAAATAACTTAGGATTCTGTTGACATGAGACACAATTGCTCCTGGCAGCACTGATCTATTACCGAGAGAGTGTTGAACACTGAAGACACTTGATTTGGACTTTGTTTTCTTCTTGGCACAACTGGCCTTTGGGCAAGATATTGCCCATGCCTTGACCACTGACAAAGTGCATGGTGTCCAGACTGGACAAGCAGGATACAAGAAAAAGACTGACAAACCTTGCCAAGACAGAAAAAACAGTTCTGAAAATTTTTCTGCCTCTGAAAATGATCTGTCAGTTCCTCTAGGCCTTAGCCAAAGTTGGCTGCTTCAACATTGTAAATGAGACTTTGGATGATTGCTCAGGTAGCCAGTTGTCTTTGTTTTTTACTGCACATTTTAGAAGCTGCTTGATTGCACTTCCTGTCTATTCAAGTAATATTTTCTCCCTTCTCAGGCCTTTGATGGGGTTAAAGATTAGATAATTGTAATTACTTTCCTCTTATGGTCTAGCCAACCATTTCCAATACAAAACTTAGAACCCCTTAGGATAGAATGTTTATTAAAACATTTAGCATAGTGTATATAATTTTGTATTCTGTTTGGAACTCTCTTATTTAAACAAAAAGGGAGGTGCTGTGGAAGCTCCTTCAGCCAATAGCTTTTAAGATACCAGGCCACTTGGGTGTTGACTATAATATATATATTATACTATAATTGCCGAGGTAAAGCATATGCTTGCGCTCTTGCTTCTGGCTGCTGTATTTGGTTCCTGTTCCCCATTTGTGCAGAGGACTGTGATCTAGGACTGTGATCTGTGAGTCTACCCAAAATAAATAACCCTTTATTATATGTAATTCTGAGCTACTGTGGGATTATTTTGTAGCTTCTGTTATCATAAAAGGAACACCAATTTCTGCACCCCCTACATTCTATATTGATGCAAATAAATCAGGAAAGACAAGTCATAAGTCAGGAAAAATAACTAAATTGGCTCAAAGTCATTATGATTCAATTCAAAAATCAGAATTATATGTTATTCTCATGGTACTATTAGATTTTCTTACTTACTCTCAATATGCAGAAGGAGTTGCTTTTCATATTGAAACCACTGAACTTATTCCAGAGAATTCATAATCCATAATTATGAATCATAATTAACTATTATTTATTCATCTACAATAAGTAATCAGAAATTGATGGGGAATCTCCTTCAGCCAACAGCCTTTGAGAGGCTGGATCAGGTGGGGCATGGCTTTGGGCATCAAAAAGCCTTGGTCCCATCTGCTTGCCCCTCTTCTTCCCAAAAAAAGGGGGGAAATTGAATGGAATTATAGGTAGTATAATTATAGGTAATAAGTATAGCTTACTCCATTAACAATGTTAATAGTGAGCAATAGAGTGAAAATTTGTGACCTATTATTTATAGACAATTTACATTGGCATAGATTCTTGTATATTGATACAAATTCAAATTATATTTGTTATGTTGAATATGCTCCTATTTCTATTTACAATATTTGTATACCTGTGCAAAGTTATTTTGTCAGATTGTATGCATTCATGTTTCTACTTCTGTTTAAGACATTTTGTATATTGATGCTATTTTAGGATATATTTATCGTATTGCATTATACATTTTTACCTCTGATCAAGATACTTATACATTGTTTACATTTGAAGGTCATTGTTCTCCTTTACTGCAGTTATTTAAAGATTGTTTAATATTCTGATATGAAATCTTAATCTTTAAGTTATATAGGTATTAAGCATTATTGGTCAACAATCATTCATGTTTGTTATATTTTTAATCAGACAAATCAGGTTCTTTAGATACATAGAAATTATATTCTACATAGATAGGTAATCTTCAGCCACTTCAAAGATATGTAGAATATGACATTTAAATAACTTAGGGTTCTGTTGACTCTATTGATGTGAGACACAATTGCTCCTGGCAGTACCTATTTATTCCCGAGAGAGTGTTAAACACCTAAGACACTCCACTTGGAGCTTGTTTTCTTCTTGGCACATCTGGCCTTTGGGCAAGGAACTGCCCATGCCTTGACCACTGGCAAAATGCACGGTGTCTGTACTGGACAAGTAGGATACAAAAAAAAAAACTGCAAAACCTTTCCAAGATATGGTAAGATGGTTTTAAAAATTTTCTCTGCCTCTAAAAATGGTCTGTCAGTTACTCTAGGCCTTAGCTAAAATTGGTTACTTCAACATTGCAAATGAGACATAGGGTGATTGCTCGGGTAGCCAGTTGTCTCTGTTATCTACTACATATTTTAAAACCTGCTTGATTGCACTTTCTGCCTACTCAAGTAATAGTATCTCCCTTCACAGGCCTCAACAGGGCTGAAGATTAGATAGTCACAGTTACTTTCCTCTTATGGTTTAGCCAAGCCATTTCTAATATAAGACCTAAACTGCATAAGATAAATTAATTATTAAATCATTAAGCAAATGTTCCTTGCTTAATATTGTTTATGCTGCTTGTAATTCTAAGTTTCATACTTGATTTCTGTTCTTATTGTATATAGCTTGGTATTGGGTTTAAAACTCTCTTATTTAGACAAAAGGGGGAGGAGATGGGGAACATCCTTCAACCAATGGCCTTTGAGAGGCTGGACCAGGTTGGGCATGGCTTTGGGTACTAAAAAGCTGCTGTCTTGCCTGCTTGCCCCTCTTCTTCCTGCGCACCATACCTGGATGATAGACCCAGTTCCTATTTCTTCATTGTGATCTGTAGTTTCTCTTTTAATAAAGAAAAACCTTAGTATATTCTCTTTGGAGCTAGTGTGGGATTATTTGATTCACATTTCCCCCATCTGATGCGTTCTGCTTCAAGAAATAGAAATCATCCATTGTATATAACACATATCAGATCCCATACAGGTCTGCCAGGCCCTCTAGCACAAAGCAGTGATGAAATTGATCAGTTATTAAAAGGAAATGTGCTAGAAACCTCAGAATGTCATAAGAAATACAATGTTAATAGCAAAGGTTTGAAGAAAGATTTTCCCATCACTTGGCAACAAGCCAAGAAAATTATAAGGAAATGTCTTACTTGTTCTTTATATAACCAAATTCTATTACCTGCAAGAAGTAACCCAAATGGTACTCAAAGAAATGAAATTTGGCAAATCAATGCGTTTTATTTTATAGAGTTTGGAAAAGTAAAGTATGCACACCATACAATAGAAACATATTCAGGAACTCAATGGGCAACTGCTTTAAATTCTGAAAGATGGATTTTGTAATTACACATGTATTTATAGGGATACCTATACAAATTAAGGTTGACAATGCTCTAGCATAGGTCTCTAGTAAAATTAAACATTTTTTTCCATATTACAACATAAACATATTACAGGCATACCACTGAATTCTACAGGACAAGCAGTCATAGAGAAATGTAATCATACTTTAAAAGAAATGCTCAATAAATAGAAAGGGCTAATAATAGACTATACAGTGGTTTATTAACTTTAAGTTTTTAAAATGTTAATGAAAAAGAAACAACAGTTGTGGAAAGACACCAGATAGCAGAAAAAACTGCTCAATTAAATCAGCCTATATACTTTAAGAATGTGTTGACCTCAGAATGGAAACCAGGAAGTGTGTTACACAAGGAAGAGGTTTTTCTTTTGTTTCCAGAGGAGAAGAAAAGCTATGGATATCATCAAATTTGATAAAGACTAGATTCAAATAGGAGAGACTTCTTGAATAGGAGAGGTGATTGTTCATAAAACAGCTTGGTCATCCAGTCCAAACTAACTTATAATGACCAACAAATGTCTTTCATTTGATCAGGTATGAATGATAATTTACCAAAGACACAATAGCCTTACTGGCATGAAAGGAAAAAAGGGTTTTCTTAAATCATACCTTAATTTCATATTAGAATGTTAGACTGCAGATTGTCATGTGGCCCGCACCATGTCGGGCATCACCTTTTGAGTTTCCATCTTAAATAAAAAAGACATTTTTGTTGCTTGTCAGTAAACACGCAGTTAAGAGATTTAAAGTGTTTTAAGTAAAGTCAAAGGGTTACTACAGTTGAAGCTGATTTTCTAAATATCTAAGAGTTAGAATGACTGGGAGCTGAGAAAAAACATTTGAGCAGGGCAATGTTAGCCCATGCCTTTAATCACAGTAAAGATAGACAAATCTCTCTAATAAGTTGATTGTTTTCTAAATTCTAGCATTACAGTAAAAAAGGTGGTGGTGTGGTGCACATCACTAATCCCATCATCTAGAGACAAAATTCAGATACAGCTCCTAATTGGTATGTTTGCATATTATAGGAATCACATACCATAATTACAAACTATTATAAAACCCTCTCCAGGGTTACTAAAAAGATGGGCTATAATTCAGAATGACTGTCCTATGTGATCTAAAAATAAATACACTTTAACCTAACTTTATATATATGAATAGAAAGGGGAATCATGGGTATATCTATCCAAACATACCAAGGTACATTTAATTTCAAAGTTAAAAAAATAAGCAAATAAAAATAAAACTTTTTAATTAAAAGAAAATACTTTTTCTGTTGCCAATTTTTTTTCCTTAACAAAGATAGCCTGCCAAAAAGGGAACTCCCTAAAGCTAGGGTTGGGACAGGGCTTTTTGTCTTTCCTGGAGAATAAAAGCATCTAACTAAGGAATGTGAAGACCTCTGAAGAAGTACATCTGAAGAAATACAAATAATCTAGAGAAAAATGTCCCAAGAAAAAGAGTAAATTGGTCTAATGGTATAGCATACCTCCAACAGGGTAGAATTTCATAAATCTTCCCAAATGCTTGTTTTTGTTGCTTTCTACAAACATAAAAGGCAAATGGTCTTTTTGTGGTCCCAATTCAATTAGCAATCAAAGGTGGCTTTGGAGTTGGAGCATGGCTCTTTCTTTCTCTAAACTCATGCATGCCTGTTAAAAGAAAATCCAAAATCTCTGTTCCAGAGCCACCTGGTCTGGGACAGAAGAAAACCAAAATTAAGAGACTATTCTATTGTCACTAATCTCATAAATGACTCTTTAAAATTTTTCTTAAGGTATAAATAATCTCTCTCAAAATCTATAAGATTATTATGTATATATAAATTTTCTGTCATAATATTAATGGTTATATAAAGTACTAATTCTAGAAATAAGCTTCATCTATCTTTCTGTATACGTTTTCAGGTTTGAGTCTGAAGCAGGTAACTAGAAACTAAGTTTGTATACTCCAGGTGTATTTAATAGATTGCGGATGTACCAATGCTCCAATGCTGCAGAACCTTGGGTTATTGTCCAGCCAGCCAGCTATCTCTTGTTATTTCTACAGTTTTGGAAGTTGCTTTCTGTTTACTCAAGTAATATTTTATCGTTCTCAGGTCTCTGATAGGGTTGAAGACTAGATAGTTATAGTTTTATAGTTTTACAGTTTTCTTTGCTACCAAATCCAAAAAAGAAACTTACAAAAAATATGTAAAGTTTATAAATGTTGAGAGATATAAAAGCTTAAGTTGTTTATCTAAGAAAATGTTTTAAGGTTTAAAAAGATATTTCTAGGTTGGTAATACAAATCATAATAGGAAGTGATTTAGATACAAAACTTTGGATTCACCAATATAGGACAGATAATAGAGTACTTTCTCCAAAGTTGCCAAATACAAATGGACTGGACACTGTGAGTGTAATTTTACCTGGTAATTGTTTTTATTGTACATAGTTTTGCTGTGTAAGAGTTAAAAATCTTTCCTTTTTATTTAGACAAAAAGAGGAAAATGTTGCAGGATATTCAATCATACTGTGAACTCCGAGACTATGTTAATTAAATATAATCAGTCTTGGGTCAGGAAGTGGAGCATGCAACCAGCTGATAGAAAGTAGTAATAAAGAATCAGAGGGAGCCCTGAAGATGGAGAGAGAGGTGCGCAGAAGTAGTGGGGTGAGACTGACTGTGGCAGTCTTTTCTGTTTGGGGCGGTGGAAGGACACCTCTTGCTGGGTCTCCAGCCACAGAGGAAGGTCAGCTGGTTGCCTCTCAGCCTCTCTGAGCTAGCAAGTTTTCACTCTAGCATCTGACTCCTGAGTCTTTATTGGTAAATAGAATGACAGAGATTTAGTTACAAACTGTATTTGGCTGCAGTGGCAAGAGGTGGTTCCAGCTGGGTCTTCTGCAGGGCTTCTGTCTGCGGGTGAGCTGTGGGGCAGTGATGGTGTAGCTGCTTCAGTAGCTGAAACAGCAGCAGAGTCAGGTGCACCCCTCTTTTCATTTGTTCTCAGGGTCTAGAAAAGCCTCAGGTGGACTTAGAAACGTAGGCAAAAAGATGACCTGATAACACAAGGGGAAGCTTCTGATAAGGGGCCCCATATACCAAACCTCCTGATATCCACCACTTCCAGACTGGGGGAACTGACCTTTACTGTCCTATAAACTTCCAAGCCCCCTGCATTTAGATTAAAGAACATCTCTGCTTCTGGAGAAGGCTGTCTTCTTTCTATTATTTCTGTCTCCTCGGACAATCCCAACCTAACAGTTTTAGATAGGTGTAATGGAGCACACCTTTAATCCCAGCACTCAGGAGTCAGAGGCAGGTGGATTTTTATAAATTCCAACATTCAGAACTAGGGCTGAGGATGTAGTTCACTGTAGAGGGTGTGCTTGGAATGTAGGAAGCTCCAGATTTCACCCCTAACTCCATCAAACAAATATCAGAATAAAATGCAGTGTTACTCGGCAATTCAAAACCTAAGGTACAAAAACATCCACGAATATTCACAAACAACATTATTTATAATAGCCAAAAAGCAAAAACAGGGGTTAGAAAGATGGCTCAGTGGTTAAGAGCACTGGCTATCTTCCAAAGGACCTGGGTTCAATTCCCAGAATCTACGTGGCAGTTCACAACTATCCTAACTGGTTTCAGAGGATCCAACTCCCCCTTTCTGGCCTCCTTGAGCACCAGGCATACACATGATGAAGACATACATGTAGGCAAAACATCCATACACATAACATAAAAAACCTTGTATGGCCATACACAGATAAGCAACATGATGTAGTACAGGCTCCAACAGATTACTCAACCATGAAAATAAATAAAACATCCACTCATGCAAGCCATACAGAAGAGGCCACATATTTTATAATCCCATTTATATAAACACACAAAAATACAAACTTAGAACAGAAAGGGGGTGGGGCGGGAAATGGAGGACAATGATGTCTAGAAACTGAGTGCTAATGAGAACTGACTGCTATTTGAGACTATAAGATGTTCTAGAATCCAATAGTGATGACAGTACAGTCTTGTGGATAAAGAGCTACCAAAGCACACATTTTAAAAGAGTTTTACACCGGGTGGTGATGGCACACGCCTTTAATCACAGAATTTGGGAGGCAGAGGCAGGTGGATCTCTTGAGATCGAGGCCACCTTGGTCTACAGAGTGAGTTCCAGGACAGCCAGAGTTACACAAAGAAACCCATGCTTCGGAAAAAAAAAAAAAAGATTTTACAATACGTTTTTCGAGGTAGGGTTTCTCTGTGTAACTTTGTAGCCTATCTTGGAACTTGCTCTGTAGATCTCGAACTCAGAGATCCTCCTGCCTCTGACTCCCAAGTGCTGGGATTAAAGGCATGCGCTACCACCGCCCCGCCTCTTCAATTATATCTCTAAGAAAAATTTTTAACTTCTCTCCAGTTCTATTCCTTCAAATGTTTCCTGTGTGATTTCAGTGCCTAGATCACAATCTGATCAAATGCTCAGCTCAGAAACCTACGAATTCTAACCATCCGGTCACGACAAGTCTATCACGTAATCTATCTCCATTCTCCTTACTCCGCACCTTTCTGACTCCCGGCTTAAGGTGCTGCCTCTTTCACCCCGTTCACAATCTTCAGCGACTAACGAGGACCTCCACCTCCGGGTGAAGCCGAAACCCTTCACATGACTTCACCGGGGCTTCTCAAGACTGCGCTGCACTAGCAGGCACTATGCCTGCACCTGGCGCTTCTCCACCTGCGCGCCCCATAAGCGGATGTCACCGCACTTTGTTTTTTCCTTTTCTTTTTTTAGATCTATCTATTTACGTACTTTATGTGCATGAATGTTTTGATGCATGTGCATTTGCATACCAGAAGAGAGCATAGGATCCCATGGGACTACAGTTATAGATGGCTGCGAGCCACCATGAGGATACTGGTAATCGAACTCAAGACCTCCTGTATAGCAGCTCGAAACCCTTGAGCCATCCCTCCAGCCCCGCCACCGCACTTCTTTAAACACGACAGTCACTACCCTCAACCGGAGGCTCTACAGCACTTAGCAGAATTCACGCAGTGCGCGCTGTCACCGTGCAGCCAGCAAGATGCCACCCCCGGCTGGCCCCGCCTCGCGCTATCCGGAAACGTTCGCAGCCGTACAGGAACACCGGAAAAGAACCCTCGCTCGCTCTTCAAACAACACGCCACATATATATACTCTTGCGCACGCGCAGGCTCTGAGCCTGCGCACTCGCCCTTCTCCGCTCGCAAGCCTCAGCGCGCAGGCGCAGTCCGACGGCTCTCG
>LOEQ01005346.1:33983-50437 GCA_001685075.1 Bramus lutescens
CCCGGGAGGGAGGTGGGGACAGTGCTATGGCCACCGGACAGCCCAGCGCTCCGAACGGTCTGCCTGGCTTTAGGACCGCCAGGGCGTTTTCCCAGGCAGTCCCTCACTTGGGTCTCCAGTAGAGGTACGCGGGGAGGCTCCGCCCCGCCCCCATCCATTCATTCCCTCGTCCCCTGCGGGGAGCTGGCTGTCAGGTAGGTTGCCCAGGAGGCGGAGTGCTCTGCCCTCTGGAAGCTGGCAGCCTGGTAGGGTCCGTTATGGTCGTTTAGTAGATATTGGTGGAGCACCTACCGGAGAGGGACGTCTTATCACTCGGTTGTCAGCGGAGATATGGGGGACTCAACGCTGATGAAATGTGAATTATACGTATCTAGCATGATAAAATTCAGTTTACTTTTGCCTGATGTCCCAGGCCCTTGTGCCTAAGTTCTCTCTCCCTGCAAACCTTTCCCTCTCCCATTGCTCTTCACTCCCACTGTATCAAACTCTTTGTAGTTCGTGAATTCAACAGATAGTTGTGTACCCGACAAGCCACAGAAATTATAAAGTAAATAAAATCTGTATCTAACTGAGGTGTTGAACTTCATTAAGAGATAATTCAGTGAATAAAAACGTAGGATTGTAGGACCTGAACCGCACTGCCTAGAATCTCTGCCCTGCCTCTTCAAAACTGTTTCTCACTTTGCTTGTGCCTGATTCCTCGATCTAAAGAAAAGATGACGGTAGATTGTATTACATAGGATTGCTGTAAGGATTAAATGAGTTTAAGATTTAAACAGCACTTGGTGTAGTGTCTGGTACACAAACATTCAATAAGTGATTATAAGCCTTGACATGTCTCTGTGACAACCATGTATGACAGTACAGAATGAAGAGGAGGACAGGGCCCATTGAAGGAATAAGGGAAACCCCTAAGATTATTGCATTACTAGATTTGGAATGAATAGATTTCTGCAACTGGGTTATTTAGGTGGTGTGTGTGTATGTATGTGTGTGCACCCTCACACGTGCATGTATGTGGTGGCATGTGCAACCAAGGTCAGCCTTATCCCTTCAAGACAGGGTCTCTCACTGAAACCTGGAGCTTGGAATTTTCTAGTGGGCTGGCTAACCATGAAGTTTTGGCATTCTCCTGTCTCCATCTCCGCTACCCTCTACCCAGCACTGGCTTTCTGACATGGGTCCTGGATAGTTAAACTTGGGTCCCATGCCTGTGCAGGAAACACACTTACCCACTGAACCAGCTCCCCAAATCTAGATTATTCAGTCTTGATTTCTGAACCCCAGTGCACTGTATACCCCAGGAAACACTCATGCCCACTGGTCCAACCTTTGGATGCAGGCAGTGTAGTGAGCCCCTGTGGACTAAGGACAGAAAAGAGTGGCCTTTTTGCTCTCCTGGGTATCCTTTATCTCGTTATTCCAGTAATTTTGCAACATTTGGTGACAGCCTCATCATCTGAGAAAACAATAGCTGGGGGTCTGAGGCCACTACAGGGAGATGAGCTCCCTGTAACTGGGGGACATTTATTTAGTGGCAGCTGGCCTTTATGTTTTTTTCCAAATTTCAATAAAAAACACACTCCCAAGATATACATTTTTTTCCTGCCTGGAGACTTTGTATTAGCAGGCTTCTAGGTGTGCGTGTGTGTGTGTGTGTGTGTGATGTGCTCTGTGCTGGGTCATACTGTGGGACTTCTATCCAGGCTGTGCCTTGGAGCTTTCCCCATACCCTACATGCTCTTGTACCTTCCTGGAAGAAATGACATAAAATGGCAATAGCTGTCTAATTATACTTAGATGCTTTTGGTTTTCCACAGATACGAAATTAAATGAACCCATACCCTTTATCACCATGGAGATCGTGGAGAATCAGTTCATATGTGTTCTGTCTCAGAGGCAGCAGCTGGACAGCAACATACTCTCTCCCTTGTAAACATTAACAGGGAATTTTAAAAACATGTTTAACTATGGGTTCAAACTGAAGAACGATATTTAAGTCATTATGGAGAGGAAAGCAGTCATGCAAAGTCTCCAAGTAAATCAGAGAGAAGAGGAGCCCTAGTGTGGTAAGACCGAAGCAGGCTTATTCATGAGTGTCTCCTCTGTGGACATGTTTCCAGATCGCTTTTCACTCCCCTAAAGACAAACCTGAAAACCCCAAACGGGTCGGACGATGGATGAGTCAGATGATGATTTCAAAGAACTCTGTGCCAGCTTTTTCCAAAGGGTGAGAAAAAATGCAACCAAAGAAGTGTCAGGAGAAAGGAAGAAGCCGAAGACCGCCGGTAGCTCTCAGAAGAGAGGCACACTGAAAGAAACCAGTCAAGCTGCCGCCAGGAGCAAAAGCCTTCAAGGCCCTTCAGAGAAGAAACCTCGATCAGGCAGCCAGGCCTCTAGGACTAAAAAGCAAGGGGCACCCAAATTCCAAGAAGGGGACCCAGCTCTCCCTGTGCATGGAAAGGGCAGTGTCCTTGCTCCTGCCCCACAGCCTGTGTTGTGTGAGAAAGCACAGAGCATTCAGACAGGTAACCAGCAGGGCCACTGGGACCCACTGCCAGATCTGGTCTCGAGAGCAAACCACATGATGTGTGCTCCTGTAAACCGAGGCTCAGAAAACTTGCTGTAAGAGGCCAGGTGGAGTATACCTCTAATCCCAGCATTCAGGAAGCAGGGCTGTGTGAGGCCAGCCTGGTCTACATACTGAGTTCTGGGACAGCCATGAGATCCTATCTCAAGCGAAACAAAAAGTCAGAGAATAAATACTTTGTTTTTACAGATCATATAGGTTTGTGCAGTGACTGCAGTTGTCTCTTTTTGTTTATGGGTTCACCCTCTGTCACATGGTCAGCATTTAAGGAAAGAAATAGTCTGTGCTTAATATGTCTTTTTTTCCTCTCTCTTTTTTTTTTGTTTGTCTTTATTCCCTAGCAATACAGTGTAGCGACTATTTGCGCAGCATTTACTTTGTAGTGGGTGTTATATTAATCTGTAGCTGAATTAAAGCACACTAGGTGTACACAGGTTAAATGCAGATAGTGTACTTTGGTTTTTGTCTTTATGGGTTTTTTGGGTTTTTGGTTTTTTTTTTTTTTGGTTTTTTGAGACAGGGTTTCTCTGTGTAATAGCCCTGGCCCATCCTAGACCTAGCTCTGTAGACCAGACTGGCCTTGAACTCACAGAGATCCTCCTGTCGCTGTGACCTGAGTGCTGGGATTAAAGGCGTACATACTTTGTAGAAAGGACTGGAAATCCGTAGGGATCCCTAGACTGATCTCCCCTAGGCACAGAGGCCAACTGTTCTTAATGACTGCTGTAGTGCGAGACCAACTATTGATGATGTGGACATGAACGGGTATGGCCTTGTGACAGTATAAAACAAGGCTAGCCCTTGGGACCACAATTTGTGTGGCCCTTTGTGAGTTTTCTGTATGTTTAGGAGCTCTGTGCTCCGTTTGCCGTAGATGTTTATGAAGTTGACAGTAGTCATGTCAGCCTAAAAATAATGGTGCTTTTTGTATTTTCGAGAATTAATTCTAAGGTAGGTAGGTTGGGATGGGTCAGCCAATTTGGTTAGGCTGAGGAGGCTTTCAGAGGGTGCACTACAGGTTCAGGTTCCCTGCCCTGTCACCCTTGGCATCCTCAGCCGTGTGCTTGATATAACTACCCTCTTGACACAGAACTGAAACCAGCCTTGCATTTGTGCTGTGTTCTTCAGGCTTCTGATTTCTGTTTCTGATTCCCTCACCTTCTCTTCTGTGTCCTCAAGAACATTTTTCTAGCGTGGGTGCAGTCTTTCAGCAGTGGTGATAAAGTCTGAGCTGCTGGAGACCACTGAAGGCCTGCGGAAAGCTGCTCAGGTACTCTGGGCACTCGCACTCCCTTTGTGCAGCTGGTGAAAGCGCCACGTGATTTGCACCTACATATGTGCGAAATTGGCTCATAGCTTCGGGGGTTCCTGAATCCCCATGGAAGGCCGTAGATGAATCTCAAGTTAAAGAGACAAACACTTGTCATTAGTATTTCTTTAATAAGAGCTTTATTGAGGTATTACTCATATTCCATAATTTTACTCTTAAAGTGTGCAGCTTAGTGCTTTTGTACATTCAGAGTATGCAACCACCACTACTGCCACCTAGCTTGAGAGTATTTGCGTCACCCCCAATGAACCCCGAGTTCATCAGCAGTCACTGGGCCCATTCTCCTGCCACTGCTGGGTCTCTTGCCACAGTGCGCGAGTGAGCAGCTCCTACTCCCGCGAGTCAGGTGAACTGAACTGGCTGGTAAAGGCGTTTTGGATTTGAGTCTGACCTGAAGGACAAATGCTATGCATATATTTTTCCTGCCAGAGAGCACTCCCAATGGCGGCTCCCAGCCCCTTCCGTCCTGCTTCACCACAACTGCTGTGCCAAGTCCCTCCAAACCCAGAGCCTCGGAGCTGGTTCTCCAACGGATGAAGCAGTTCAAGAGAGCAGACCCTGAGCGCTTGCGGCATGCTTCAGAAGAATCCTCCCTAAAGACCACACTGGAAGAAAATGTCCCAAGGAGCTCTCAAGCGGAGATGGTGGCAGAAAACGGTATGGTGAGCATGTTCTGCTTTCTGAGACAAGACTAAGAAAGGGAGACAGAAGGAACCTGTTGGCTTCATTTCTGTAGACAGGTTCCCTGTCTGATGTTTATCTCACCCTTCATTGGAGCTAGCCAAAGAACGAATATCCTTGTAAAAACTATTTATTGCTTTTAATTATGCGTATGTTTGTCTGTGTGGGGGTATGTACGTGGGAGTGCAGTATCTGTGGAGGTCAGAAGTGTAGGCGGAGTTTTCCTGTGCGGGCAGCTGCTCCCCAATAACCACTCAGAAACTTAATATTAATTGCAAATGTTCGGCCGATAGCTGAGACTTGTTACTAGTTAACTCTTAAATTTAAATTAATGCATATTTCTTATCTATGCTTTGCCACATGACTTGGTTTCATTTCTCAGTATGGCACGCCCATCTTGCTTCTCTTTGTGTCTGCTGGCGATTCCCCAGCTTCACCCTTCTTCCCAGCATTCTCAGTTGGCTCTCCTGCCTAACCTTATCCTGTTCCGCTATTGACCAGTCAGCTTCTTTATTAAACCACTCCAAGTGACAAATCTCCACGGTGTATAAAAGGATTATTCTACAGCACAGAAGTGTATGTTGGATCCCCTGGAGCTGGAGTTGCAGGCAGTTGTGAGCTGTCTGACATGGGTACTGGGTGGCAAACTCTGGTCCTCTGCAAGAGCACTAAGCCCCCATCACCGCTGAACTCTCTCTTTAGCTCCTAGTGTCTCACATGGTCTCACTCCCTCTTTTCCTTCCTCCTTTCTCATTCCCATTCCCCTCCTTTTATTATGGAATTATTCTTTTACAGGAAGTTTTGGGTTTTTTTAAATTCTTTTTTTAATCACAGTAGGGGCTGAGGAAATGGCTCAGTGTGTAAAATGTAAACACAAGGACCTAAATTCAAATTTCCGTGCAAGCACAAGGACTTGAAATCAAATCCCCAACATCTATGGCTGGGTGTGGTGGTGTACACTATTCCCTAACACTGGAGAGACAGATAGGCTGATCCCTGGAAAGGTAGAAAGCAATAGAAGAAGACACCTACGTTGGCTCTGGCCTCCACGCACACGCGTGCACAAACACACACACAATCAAAACAAAGCCGGGTGGTGGTGATTCACGCCTTTAATCCCAACACTCAGGAGGCAGGCGGATCTCTGTGAATTCCAGGCCAACCTGCTCTACAAAGTAAGTTCCAGGACAGCCAGTACTTTCACAGAGAAACCCTATCTCAAAAAACCAAAAGAAAAAAGAAAAAAAAAAAACCAAAACAAAATAACAAAAACCTAAAGAAATCTTCCTTTATGCCAATACTCAACCTTCCTAGCATTGTGACCCTTTAATGCAGTTCCTCATGTTATGTTTACCTCAACCATAAAATTATTTTACTTCTATTTTTATAATCAATTTTACTATTGTTATGAATTGTAAAGTAAATATATGATCTGCAACCTAAGGGGTCATGACCCCCAGGTTGAGAAATGTAGCTTCATGCACTCTACCTAGATTTAATGGTTGTAACATTTAGCCACAAACGTATTTTTTGTTTTTCACATCATTTTTTGGTCTCTTGAGACATGGTTTTTCTGTGTAACAGTCCTGGAACTCACTCTGTAGACCAGGCTGGCCTTGAACTCACAGAGATCCGCCTGCCTCCCGAGTGCTAGGACTAAAGGCGTGCGCCACCACTGCCCAGGTCATTTTTGTCATCTTAATTAGCTTCATTCATGATTCTGGAATTGGGCAGCAGACAAGACCCAAAATGGTTCCAGATGCTCCTGCCGTATGTATTTTGTGTCTCAATACTTACCAGTGATGTCAGTGATGGTGTGATATCATTGACATGCCACCTTGAGATTTTCTTGCATAAGTACAATACCATCATTTTACCTAAATTCATAATAGTTCCCTAGTTGTCCAAGCTATCTTTTGTAGCTTGTTTTTTTTTCTGAACAAAGTTCACATACTGTGTATTGCTTTAGCTCCAATAGTCTTTTTGAGGTGGGAGTCAAACAAGATTTTGCTAAGTAGCTCTAGAATTCGCTATGTAAAGCAAGCTGGCCTTGAACTCAGGGTTTATCCTTATACCTCTAACCCCATTAGTATTATAGGCTCGAGTTTCATACCCAGCCCTGAATAAAATCTTTTTAGTTCAGATTGTAGAATAGTTCCCAATATTTTTACATTAACTTTTGAAAAGTCTAGACTAATTAATTGGCTGATAATTTGCCACATTTGGGTTTGCTTGATTATTTATGCTACCATTTCATCTCTTCCCCTGTCCCTTGTATTTTAGGTATACTGTGAGTGAGTCAGAGGTCTGACCAGCTCTGGGTTAAACGGCTTGCCCTCCACTTTTCAAATGGGCTGTGAACTCTCTGTTCCTAGAGGCTCATACTGTCAGGTGATCCTCTAAGCAGCATGGCTTTTTATCTCTGCTGAATATGTACAGAAGGTTTAGTTAGGTACAAGGCTCACTGGATAGAGTACTTGCCACATAAGCATGAGGACCAGAGTTGGATCCTCAGTACCCACATCAAAGCTGAGCACATATGGTGCCTCCCTGAAATCCCAGGCCTTGGGAGACCAATACAGGACGTCACTGGGGCCAACTAGACAGCTAGACTAGCTGAACTGATGAGCCCAGGTATAGAAAAAATCCTGCTGCAGTAAGAGTGATCAAGTGACCAATATCAACTTTTGGCCTACACACATGTACACATACACACATAAACATACACACATGTGCACATGCTTGTCTGCTTGCTCTAAAGTAAAGGAGTAGCCAGAAACACTGCTGGAGGATCCATAGCTAGTAACAATGGGGTCTCTGGGTGCTGTATTTGCTGTCTTGACTTTGAGAGCAGGATTCTCAGCCTGCAATGATTGGACATCTTGTTGGGTCTTTAGTCCTTATGGCATGTGGTAGCAGGAAGTAATATACACCATCCCTCTGTTTAGGAAAAAGAGGAGCTGGGTTGGGGCCGTATTTCAGTGGTACAGTTTATTATATGTGAAGTCCTGGGTTTGATCTCTAATACCACAAAAGAAATAAGGCACCAAAATGAAGCTGTGCTGTTTTTGAACTTGTGGCAAGAGTGGTAGATGGAAGTAATAATGGTCACAGCCTGGCAGAGCTCATATTCTGTGAGATACCTACCGCATGTAAGCAGAGACTGCTGTTTCGTTCCCGGCCTCCCAGACTGAATAATCATGCAAAAACTATGTTAGTTACAACACTGTTTGGCCAACAGCTCAGGCATCTTTCTAGCTATCTCTTATATCTTAAATTAACCCATTTCTATTAATCTGTGTATCGCCATGAGGCTGTGATTTACCAGCAAAGGTTCTTGGTGTCTTTCTCCTTCGGCAGCTATGTGATGCCAAAGCATGCATTTTAACAAACTTCAGGTAATCTGCATGCATGCTGAAGTATGGAAAGAATTGTTCCAAGAGTCCCCCGCCAGTGCCCACTCTCCCTAGGCTGCACTGCTGTAAACAGGCTTGCAGAGTGGTGCTAGGTTTTAGGTTCTTGTTCTTTGCCTAGTGCCCATGATACTTGAGCTGTAGATAAGACAAAGGGGTAAAGGTCACGTTGCCTGTCTGTTCTCATGGATCTGGATGCTTGCCCACTCGACAGAATCTAAGGCCAGGCCCCATGCCACAGACAGCGATGCTGCTATGGCCCTGGCCTTACAACAGGACTTCAGAAAGGAGGAAGCATCTTCACATCATGACAGCTTGGAGGAGAAGGGGTTGTTCTTCTGCCAGATGTGTCAGAAAAACCTCTCCGCGATGAATGTGACCCGGAGGGAGCAACATGTGAACAGGTAGGAGCAGCAAGGGCCCAATTCCAGGACACCTGATAGCATCAGTGGGAGTGTTGACACCTTTCATGAGGACAGCACCTCAGTTTCATTAATGTACCCCTTTTCCTAAGCACCCGCTGAGAATCAAGCCCCATGCTGTCTTTCATCCACTTGAAGGGCACAAGTCCTTGGCTTTTGTTCACGCGTTGCCTCCGTCCTCCCCCTTGGAAGTCACTGTGCTGCCCCCTCCCTCATTCTTCTAACAGCTGCTTCCTGTGCACTCACGTGTGGAACCCAATGTCTGTCCTGTGTCCACCCTGCACTTATCCATGTTTGCAGAGCTCATCTTTCTGTGTCAGAGTGTCGCTCTCCAGCATCACTCTGTCTGTGGCTGAACAGTGAGCCGTGGTGTGGACAGAACACAGTTACTTCACCCATGCCAGACTCTTGGGTTTCCACCTCGTGGCTTTTACAGGAGTGCTGCTGTGAACACACGGTTCATGGCTTTGTTTGAACACTTGTTTTCATTTCCTTGGGACTTATACTTGGGAGTGAAATTGTTGGATTGTAAGGTAAGTCTCAGTTTCTTCAGGCACCTTTGCTCACACACATCTAAACCTCATGTCTGGGGCTGACTTCCAGGAGACATGCAGCATCAGCTCTGGGGAATGTTGATGTGGATGAAGCATTTGCTGTAGTCCATGTTACTTGAGAGGGTTGTTTTGTATTTACTGACTTCCTGCAGATGCCTTGATGAGGCAGAAAAAGCACTGAGACCTGCTCCACCTCAGATCCCTGATTGCCCAATATGTGGTAAACCATTCCTCACCTCCAAGAGCCGAGTGAGTCACTTGAAGCAGTGTGCAGTGAAGATGGAGGTGGGTCCCCAGCTCCTGCTCCAGGCTGTGAGGCTACAGACGGCTCAGCCCGAGGTGGGCAGCAGCCCTCCAGTACCCAGGTAAGACAGATGAAGGAGCCAAATAATGGTCTTTTCACTCCAGTTAGACTTTCCCTGAAAAGCTGCTTACAGTGTTAGGGAGAACCAGCTCTCTCCTGGATTCTGGAATGAAACAGTTCAGGAAATCGAGCATGGTCAAGAAAGGATTAAGAACACAAGGATTTTGCATGCATGTGGAATCACCCATGCAAAGAATTGCTACTGTTCTCTTGATCCTTTCTCCAGTGTTGCTAGTCCCATAATCCTGTAGTGACCACTCCAGAGCTTCTAAGAGTTTGGTATTTGCTTTACTTCCCTGTTTTGGTTGTGCACAGACATGTTTCTGTCTTATGTAGCTGCATTTCCATACTGTTAATCAGATTGTTCAGTCCCGTCCAGAGTTGACTAGGCAGAACCTCAAGACTGTTATTCTGTGAGAATCCAATAGAATGGTTTTTGTTCATACTCATCCCACTCTTTCCCCTAGGAATGTATTTTGTGAATTGCACGAATTGATGCTTATGTATTAAAATAGCAGCTGGGAAGCAGTCCTCAGCATGCAGATGCCAGGGATGCAAGCAGCAGAGGATCAGCTCTGTCCCCTGTTCCTGAGCTGAGTACCTCTAAGTTGACCCCCAACTTTACAGACTTTTGTGGGAAGCTGTTTATCCTAGTTATTACCCCATGCACATGGGTTATCAGCTGCTGGGCTGGGCCACAGGTGAGATCCCAGTGGGCAGAGGGGGTTCTCCAAGCCAGGGAGTCTACCTACATTTAGTACATCCATACTAGCACTGTAGGGCAGAAAGCCTTGAGGCCTTAGAATCTAATCTAGTGCTTGTATCACAGATTAAACACATGTGCTTTTAAAATACCTCCAAATAGTGAAACTAGATGTACATGGTCCTTCTAGAAGGCTGGTGCGTAGAAAGTTATGGGAATTGAACATCCTCAGGGGACTTTGTACCTTTCCTAAGGAGGCTTTGAACAAAGTTCCTGTGCTGAGACCAAGCCAAGGTATTTGGACTTTGGAATAGTCAGCACTTCATGGCTAGAGCACCATGCTGGTCTGAGTATCTTCTTGCCTTCCTCACTCCTTCCTTGATTTCCCCAAGCCCAAGCCCTGTCTGTGGCACAGGTATAGACAGCATCAGGGCTGCTCTTCATGCCTACTTCTTGGCAGCTGGCTGGTGCCCCTCTATCTTGCCTATGGTTAGCTGAGTTAGGAATTGCTTACATAGCCTAAGATCATACCTAAGAATCTCTGACTTTCCCTGTGTCAGTTGAGCTTTTGCAAAAGCCTGAGTTATATCGCCAGCAGCAGGGCAGGCTCTCCAGAGCTGCTCCCTAATGCACCTCCTCCTTGCCCAGCTGCTGGGGCTCACTCAGACAGTAGATTTTTCTTTCCAGCCAAAGAAGCCTTCACACAAGCCTTCTGTAAGGCAGAGAGGGGTCAGCTGCTTCGTGGCAGCAGAGTCTGGAGGCCTTGGATAGAGATGCTGCTGTCGTTCTCCTGAAGGAGGGACAGGATCTGTGCAACCAGGACTGCCCTGGGAGCATCTGAAGTTTCAGTGGGCAGAACTTGTTCGCTACAGAGAGCCTACTTGGAGCTATAGACCACGAGGGTTTAGCCACATCTAGGTGTTCTGGTACCATTGATGGCCAAGAAAGAGCCTGGGCCTTCCAGTGTATGTATGGACTGTGCTAAATTTCTAGGTTTGGGTCGAATGAGCTCACAACAAATAAAATCAGCACAGTGAAAGCCCAAGCGATTGTTGGCTCATTGCAATGAGGCAGACACATCCATCTCTTTTGTTTCCTGTAAGATTGAAGAGGCACAGAATCAGAGGCACTCGCTGACTTTTGTCTGTGGTTATCTTTTAACTTCAGCAACCATGTTGGAGGTTTGAAACGGAAAGGAGCCACCATCAAGAAGGAGCCACAGAAGAGGCGGAAGGCCAATAAGCCCGAGGCTCCATCTGAAGATCTACTGGTGGCTATGGCTCTGTCTCGCTCTGAGATGGAGCAGTGTCCAGTTGTGCCCCCACTCAGACTGGAAAATGCTTTTTCTCAGAAGATACGGCTAGGAGCAGGTACATGTGGCTGGGGCAGAGGCCTGGGGAGAGCTTGGTGCCCGGTTGCCGGGTGAACGTTATGGCAGCTGCTGGGATGAATGATCAGAGCCACTTCTGACTGAGCCGCTTCTGTTTATCTCTAGAGAAGAAAAGTCGCAGGAAGAAACCCCCAGTGTGTCCTCCACAGTTGTTAACTCAGGACTTTGAGACCACAAGTAGACAGATTGAGGATCGTGTCGCCCAGCTCCTTTCAGAGGAAGTGGAACTAGCCTGTACCCCGCCACTTCCTGCCAGCAAGATTTTAAAGGAAGAATTAGGGCATGCAGGCTGGTGTCTGCAGCTGCCTGCAGGAAAGCGGAATTTTCTTTGGGAGTGCAGTGCCCTCACAGGAGCCTGGGCTGAGGAGTCTTTCTATACAGCAGGCCTGGTCCCTCCAGTGGTGTCCCTGCGGCCTCCCAAGGTGAGCCTGCTCCTCATAAAACACATTGGTGGGCTTTGGTAAGAGGCGGATAGTCTAGAAATGCTACCAGATACTGGGGCTGGATGAGGAGAAGTCCAGTAGATAGAATGGGGAGGAAGCAGCAGAGCATTGGGTATGCCTCATGTCTCTCAGTAGCAACTTGGCAGTGCTTCTGCTGAGAAAAAGGACTTTGGTTTCCTACATTTAGAACATTGCTGGAAAGCTTGTTTAAAATGTGCAGTCCAGGTCCACCCATGTCCAGCTATTAACTCTGAGATAGAACCTTGGAACCTAGGTCCTGAACACATACTTGAGATGGTTCTGCTGAAGGTGGTCCTGCATTGGTCCAGCCTTGGCCATGTAAAGGACATGAAGTGGGCTGCCAGTTTCTGCCGACCCTTCTTCTGTACACTTGGAGGCACCAGGTAAACCTGAGCCATGACAAAAGCTGCCAACACTGCAGGTTCCTGGGCTGTGACTGGTCTCCCTTGAGGGCCCTGTCCTATCTTCAACTTTAGATGTAGCTGTGCATGTGTAAGGTGGCTGCAGCAGAACGTGTCGGTGACAATAACCAGTCACTTTCAACTTCCTTCAGGAACATGAAGTGTCACTGGAGCTGCCTAAGCAGCGAGAGCCAAGTACCCAAAGGCCCCCTGCTTCCCACAGCAGCCCTTCCATAAGCCACAGCCCCAAGAGCCAGCTGCTGTCCTCCAGTCAGAGGGAGCACCAAGCTCTTCAGGATCTTGTGGACTTGGCAGAGGAGGGGATGAGCACTAGCCCATGGTCCAGCAGTCTGGGAGCACCCACAGGTGAGACCCTGGGTGGGGTGTGGGGTGGCACTGGCATGTGGGCTGCTGCGAGGCTGTGCTCGTCTCAGATCAGTGTCTGTCCTCGGACGTGGGTGTGATGCAGAGCGGTCGTGTGTCTCACCATCTTTCCTAAACGCCAGCCAAAGACGGAGCTGCTTGGGCCAATCTTGTCTGTTTTACAATCCTACTTCTCTGTCAGGGAGATGGGTAGAAATAATTGGGGGAGGCTTACTTTAAGTGAAGATGTCCTCAAATAATGTGTCCAGCCAAGCCTAGGATTGACACTGCCTGCTTGGGAGGTGACATCCCTTTAATCTATAAATCTGTCTCTCAGGGTTGGACTTGGAACCCAACAGTCTTCCACTGACTGGGTTTGTCCTGCCATCTAAGAAGACCCTTCAGAGGAGTGACCACACCTCCGTAAGTATGAAGACTTCTGTGTTGCAAGTTAACTTGTCAGTTCAGCCCTGGCTCTGTGGTCTAGTTCCCAAATAACATACCTTGACAACCCTTGGTGGGGCTGAGTCCCAGGCCTCCTCTCTCCCTCATGGGTCATTGCTCTCCTTGAACACTGTGGGTGTCCTCAGCAGCCAGTTCTCAGAGCCAGCTTTATTGAGGAGTCAGAGATCATTGGCTCCCTAAGTGACTGCCTCATTCAGGCATCTGTTCTGTATGTTAGGTTTTTAGTGATTTCCTTCATTCATTAAAAACTCACTGTGCCTCTTCTCTATGGATTATGAGGTGGACTCCAACTAACAACCCAGTATATTTTTGTTGGTAATGAATGGCATTGGAAGATGGGTATTTCATAAGGACCTTTTTTCTTTTTTAATTTATTTTATTTTATTTATTTATTTATTTTTGAGACAGGGTTTCTTGTAGCTTTGGAGCCTGTCCTGGAACTCACTCTGTAGACCAGGCTGGCCCCAGACTCAGAGACCCACCTACCTCTGCCTCCCAAGTGCTGTGCTGCTTAAAGGTGTGCGTCACCGCCACGGTCATAAGGACCTTCTTATGCAGAGGACCGTCTTGGTGATGTCCTGCATGTAGCTAGGAAGTATTGAGTACTATAACAGATTGGGCTCAGGGTCCTGGTCCTTTACATCAGGCTACACTGAGAACCAGGTATCTTGGTGTGTACATGCTAATGAGCTGTGAAGATGTCTGCCTATCACTGTTCCTCCTACCATAGGTCAGGCTACACACCGTAATAGAGAACCTGAGAAAGAAACTAGCATTTGCCATTCTGGTTTGATGAGATCCTTAATATAGTCTAGATGTAGAACCTCATACCTCATGTGCACATCCTGGGGAGAAAAGCATGGCCCTGGCCCTTGGTCTTCCCTGACACACCCTCACAGGTAGTTGGCAAGCAGTGAGCGAACTAACAACTCTCTTTTCCTCCTCCTGTTCCAGCTCTGCTCCCTTGGGTTGCTGGTGTCTGACTTTGGGACAATGGTCAATAATCCACACCTGAGTGATGTCCAGTTCCAGATTGACAGCGGAGAGGTGTTTTATGCCCACAAGTTTGTTCTCTATGCCCGATGCCCACTTCTTATTCAACATGTAAGTACACTGGGTGCTGGCAGCCTGCTTCCTCTCTCTCCTTTTTTTCAGAAAGAAAGTTTTCCTCCTTCCTTCACTAGTATTTGCATCATTGTGGAATTTCCCAATGAGAGAGAGAGAGAGAGAGACTCTCTCTCTCTCTCTCTCTCTCTCTCTGTTGGAACTTGGGACCCTTTGCCTCAGTCTCCTAAATGCTGAGATTGTGAGCTTGAGCCCCCACATGGGAATCCAGCAGACCTTTGTCTGAAAGTTCTAGACACAGGAGTGTCCAGCCTTTAGTACTGCAGTATGATATTATCGTCTGCAAATGTATTGGGCCATATTCATCTTTATCCTGAGACTCATGCAACCCACAGGCCCAAGTCAGACATGCCTAGAGTACATGATACAACTGTCAAGGGGAAACTAAAGTGTTCCTTAGACATCCATCCCCATAAGATTTTGGAAACAATATGGTAAGGAAATATGTAAGACTGTCCCCCACCCCCAGGATCTCAGGCTGTCTGAGAGGCTAAAGACTAACCATTATTCATTCCAAGCTATAATAAACCTCTGTGTTTTTCCTGCCTTCAGGTAAACGCTGAAGGCTTCTCTGCTGTGGAGGACGGGGATCTGACCCAGCGCATCCTGGTGAATGATGTGAGCTCTGAGGCTGCCCTGGCATTTCTGAACTATCTCTACATGGCAGACACTGACATACCTCCCAGCCTGGCTCATGAACTGCGTGCCCTGGCCCTCAGGTTGGGATTGTACTTTGCACACACTTCACAACCTTTAGAGTTGGTGACATGAATTGGGAGATTGACAGCTCATGCATGGCAGGGTTGTCAAAAGGTCAGGGCTGAGCCTATAAAAATTTCATTATATCTTTTAATCCCAAGTTTACCCCAGCCACAATCCTGAGCAGTACATGATAGTTGGTTAGAGTGGATGCTTGTAGGGGTCTGAAGAGCTGTATGGGGAAAATTATACTTGGCATGGTGAGATGGTAGGCTCTGGCCTCAGCACCCTTAGACACACACATAGTATGCAGCTCCTTGATTGTCCCCCATAAGAGTTTCCCAGCATCAGGCAGGCATCCTTCCTTCCGACAGAGCTTGAAAACCTCTGGGTAAAGCCTCACCCCTCCCAGGCTGTGTGAATCCCTGGGGGTGCCTTTCAGAAAAGGAAGAACAGCTCAGCGATGGGGGTTTGAATTGCACTGACTGGGTTTCAGAGCCTTCTGATAGGCGGTCAGCTGGCCTGCCACAGTTCTGTCTGCTGTGGTTGGGTTTTGAGTGACTTTCAGTGCTGCCTGGTTTTGTAGCCATAGCAGCTCCTGTGATCGCCAGCTCAGCCTGACACTCCTCCACTTTGTCACCAATGGAGTTAAGGCACCATAGGTGCTATATAGAGCTATAACCAAGTGTGTTCCTGCACAAGGGGAAAGGTCATGAGAGAAACATCCTGGTACCTCCTCATGAGAGCTGCTCCGGCTACCAATCCAGCAAGGCACCTCTGTACAGAGTGGTGATAATACAGTGTCTCCTCTTGCAGGTTTGGTGTGAGTGACCTTGTTCACCTGTGTGAACAAGTGCCTGTCATGACAGACTTGGAGGGAGAGCAACAGGAGGAGAAGGAAAACGAGAATTGCAAAAGCAGAGCTGAGAATTTCCAAGAACTCTTGAGGTCAGTGTGGGCAGATGAGGAGGAAGAAGCAGAGACTTTGGTGAAACCTGAGCTCTGTGAAGAAGATGGAGAAAAAGTGAATGAGGCAGAAATGGAAGAAATTTATGAATTCGCAGCCACTCAAAGAAAGCTGCTCCAGGCGGGAAGCGCGGCAGACACAGATGAGGACACAATCCGGCTCAGGGAGGACAGTCCAGGTTCTGAGCCTTCACTGGCAGGTGCTCAGAGTAGCAGGCAGACAGGACAGATGGAGTCATCTGTGCCAGTCAGCTGGGAAAAGGAAAGAGATTCCCTTCTACTCCAGGGCCAGTGCTCAGACTGGGCAGGGAAAGCAGGGACCCAGGAGGCACTAAAGGAGGCAGCTGGCCAGCCTAGCTCCTGTAGCCCTTCTGAGAGCCACCAGGTAAGGAGTAAAGAGTGCTCACCTTTGCTCCCAACCAAGGCCCATGATGACAAACAGCTCTTTGCATCAACTCAAAGAGAACCATCTGAGCTGTCCAGAATGACAGCTGGTCACGAAGAGCCGAGTGACAGTGCTAGGG